>APFE030909601.1:0-19635 GCA_000404065.3 Pinus taeda | reverse complement strand
CTTCATGAGTTCTGAAAGCAGTCTTGGGTATGTCGACTTCCTTCATGCGGATCTGGTGGTAACCTGAGCGAAGATCCATCTTCATGAAAAATTGAGCCCCATTGAGTTCATCCAGCAAATCATCAACCACCGGGATGGGAAATTTATCTTTGACTGTCAGCTTATTGAGGGCCTTGAAGTCAGGACACATCCGCCACTCCCCATATTTCTTGAGCACCATGACCACTGGGGATGAATAAGGACTGATGTTGGGACGAATGACCCCTGCCTCCAAAAGTTCCTTGATGATTTTTTCTATTTCATTCTTTTGGGTGAACGGATATCTGTATGGGCGCACGTTTGGGGGTTGGGCCCCTGGAACCAAGGTGATGCTATGATCATGTTCTCCTTGAGAGGGTGGAAGCCCTTGAGGCTTGTCAAAGACCGGCAGATGGTTATTTAAAATCTGTTGCATCTCAGGATGAAGTGGCGACGGCTTGGTTTCGACTAGCTGGATGGCATTAAATTGAGCTACAACTCCATGATTGCCCTTTTTTAACAATTTTTCCATCCTATGCGAGATGATGATAGAGGGGGCTCCCGCCTGGAGTCCACGGAGGGTATGTGTGTGGTTGTTCTGCTTAAAACTCATATACAACTCGTGGAAATCCATTGTGATTGGCCCAAAAGTGCAGAGCCAGTCAGCGCCGAGGACAATGTCACAACCCCCCATGTGTATGGCAAACATGTGGGTTTTCAACTGATAATCCCCATTTGAAGTTTGACATTTTCACAACGGCCTTCACATTTCATTGTGCCTCCATCTGCAATTTGAACTTGGAAGTTAGAAACTGCTCGTACAAAGCAATGCACCATTTCTGCGACTTTTTGGTGGATGAAATTATGTGTACTTCCACTATCAATCAAGACAACTACTGGGCGATGTTTAATAAACCCTTTGATTTTGAGCGTTTGAGGGGAAGAAATCCCTGCCAAGGCATGCAACAAAATAACTGGTTCGTCAGAGACATTGTCGTTGTCATCCTCTAGCGTCTCATGTTCCTCAAGTGGAGGATCTTCCTCTGTTGAGTTGTAGTCAGTGGCATCTATTTGAAAGAATTTTGGCTCCTTACATTTATGACCTGGGGAGTATTTTTCATCACAGTAGTAACATAGTCCTTGCTTCCTTCTTTCGGCCATTTCCGCAGGGGACACCTTTTGGACCTTAAGTGTTTGAGTCGTGTTCTGAGCCTGTGGGGGACAACCTTTAGCGGGTAAATTTGGGCGACTGTATTGGGCTGCTAATGCACGTTCCACCTTACAAGCTACCTGGCAAGCCTCCGTCCACGCGGGAGGGTGGTGAAGTAGAACTTGAGCTTTGATGGCTTCTTTAAGACCGCTGATAAAACATTCCGTGTAGAACTCATCTTGTAGACCCTTAGTGCGGAAAGCTAAGCCTTCAAAAGCGTTAATATATTCCTCCACTGTACCAGTCTGTCGGAGCTTAGTGAGATGACCCAAATAAGAGTCTTCTTGTTCAAAGCGATCTCGAAGAGCTTTGTAAAATTGGGTCCAAGTCCTAAAATATCCATTGCAACGTTGATGCCATTCCCCACCATTGCCACCGTTCATTGTCGAAAGTACATGCTCCCCAACATAAGCTTAGTCGCATCATCTAGGACTAGATTAATTTTGACATACTGCTCCATTTGTGCTAGCCATGCGGACGTGTGAGAACCGTCAAATTTATGCATATCCAACTTGGGAGGTCGCTGACTGGGTGGTGGATGGGTGTGCCAGGCGTGAGGAGAGTGGCTAGATTCACCGTAATTTCCTTCATGGCCAGTATACCCCTCCTCGTGGGCTTGCTCCTTGCCGTTTGACATAAAATCCTCCTTGCCTTTCATAAAACTCTGTAGCATGATACTTAGTCCGCTAAGCTCTCTGTGCATTCTCTCCAGATCTAGTCTGCGAAGCTGAGTTTGGATTTCGTTCACATTTTCTTCCAGTTTGTCCATACTTTCATTGGCCATCGCTTGAGCTCTAGTTGCTACCATACACCGACCTGATGAAAAATTGGGACCGCCAAAAAATTTTCACAATTAATTGAATGGTACCACCATGCTCAGTCGTCGTCCTGATTTTAAGGGGCTAGATCACCATAAGCGTCCCGGAAGTCTTTTTTTTTTTTTTTTTTACTCCTAACGGAGTTTTACTCCTTGATCAATACTGCAGTCGCCAAATCCTCAAAATGTCAATGCAGCCAAAAGTCCTGCGACAATTATACCTTGGTATAGGAACCCTTCACAACACCTCTGGTCTGGTGGATCTGAGAGATCTGAATGGCGGATCGGGTAGCGCTGGACGGCTGAATTGACTGCTTTGGCAGATCTGATGAATGTAATGGATCGGAACTGGCTGATTGGGACCGATGTCTGCTGCTGCTGCACTCCTTTGCTCAAGCGAATCTGGAAGAGATGATGATTAAAAAGGAAATTAGGGTCTTGAGGAGTGTCAGGTGCTACAGATCGCAATATACATAAGGGTTTGGAAGTAGTACTCGGCCCAATGTTTCAGGGCTCTAACTAAGGAGGGTCGACCGTACCTTTAGCCGTACCACCCGACTACCCTATCGTACGGGCGAGTAATCTCTCCGAGTGCTGTTCTCGGTGTACTGCAGCCGCAAGACGGTCGCTGGTTTATCTATGGCTAGGTTTTCAGGGAGCCTATGGGGCTTCCAATATACCCAGAGGATACGTGGAATACAGTCCGTGCGCGGTTCTGTCTAATGCGCTACTACTCGAAGGGTTACCCACAGGGGTTACAAGGGAGTCCAACAGACGTGACCACCTCTTGTATTTCCTGCGTGCATGCCTCCCCAAATCCACAGATTTATGCGCTCAACGACAGATCCCGTGGTTTAAAGACGCCGGAGCACATCTTGAGCCAAAAAAAATTTGCTACTAATTGGAGATCCCACCGGCCCTGGAAAGAGCTCTGATCCCACTTGTTATGCTTCTTAACCTGCAAATGATACTCAGATACAGAATATGCGAAGAAAAGAGACCGATAACACAGAATATGCGAAGAAAAGATATCCAAAACACAGAATAGCGAAGACTTTATTATTCAGAGAGTAATGTTCACTTGCCTCTTCGAGGGGGCAACCTCCAATAGAGCAGAGCTCGATTACAAAATAAGACACGATACTCCTCGCAGGGAGTTTCTATCCTTTATATATGACTCATACATGCAATACCACGGGCCAATACCGCGTATTACTAATACCATCTATCTAATACTACGGCCCATTAACTGTGGTTCCGTAATTAATTGCGGATTAACCACTTACAATTATTAATATGGGCTTTATTGACTCTTGACTATGACGTGGTCCCATTACATAGATAAGGGGGTTAGGGTGGGACCCTAACACCATTACCAGTTCCTTCTCACCCTTGGGAAAGTGTTTCCATGGACTTTGTTGGATGACTGCCTAAATCTAGGAAAGGTCATGATTATCTGTATGTTGTTGTGGATAGGTTCAGCAAAATGTGTATTTTGATGCCTTGTAATAAATAGATTAAAGTTGAACAAGCTGCAAAACTGTTCTTTCAACATGTATGGGTTCATTTTGGATTACCCACACCCATTGTACCTGATTGAGGCACCCGATTTATGGGGAAGTTTTGGTCAATTCTGTGGGAACCGATGGACACCAAACTAAAGAAAAGCACAGCTTTTCATCCACAAACTAATGGCCAGACAGAAGTAGTTAACAAGACAGTGATCCAGTTACTCAAGGGATATTGTGGCAAGCATCCTAAGCTTTGGGATGAACATTTATGTTATGTGCAGCATGCTTACAACAGAGCAAAAAATTCTTCTACACAGAGATCTCCTTTTGAGACCTGTTTTGGTTTCACACCAAGGTCTCCTTTGGATTTTGTCTTTGTTAAAGACACCACAGTTGAGGGACATAGTGACGTGGATAGGGAAACTAGGTTTATTGAACAGATCCAAGAGATCCATGAGGTAGTACAGGAACAGTTAGAAAAGTGACAAGCCTAATACAAGGCAAGGCATGACAAGTATCGAATGGAGCATAGTTTCCAAGTTGGTGACCAAGTCTGGCTGTATATTACCAAGGATAGGATGCAAGGTGAAGGTAAAAAGCTAAAGCCTATCAGGTATGGATCCTTCAAGATACTTGAGAAGATTGATGAGAATGCTTTTCACCTTGATCTACCAGCTTACATGCACATCTACTCAGTCGTAAATGCAAATTGCTTGAGATTGTTTGAACCTTCACTAATCGAAGATCTCGAAGAGCAAAGTCAATTTCCTTCTATTGATGACCTTTTACTTGAATATCTTAATGAATTGCAGGAACACACAGTTCTGGACAGAAAGGTAAGGACGACACGCAGGGGAGATATTGAGTACCTCAGATTTGGGCTCAAGGGTTCAAAGCTGAGCAGTGCAAATTGGATAGAGATTAGACAAGTGAGACAATTGTACCCACACTTAGTCTATGCTTGAAAACCAACTTTTGGTGGTCCAAAAGCTTTTTTAGTGGGAAGGCCATGATCCGAATTGGATCCATGAAAATTATTAGAGTTCTATGACTATATCAAATCAGGATAGACTTCAAACTTATGAACAATGAGCTATCAGGAAGACCTCTCGACAGTGGCAGTTTGTGTTAGTTTGACAACGAAATAGGTAAATTGTAATTAGATAGTTTTATACCAAATAGTTAGTTATGTAACGATAGTCATGATATAAAATAATCTAATACCCATGAAATGAAGAATGCGGAGAATCATTATTAAATAAAAATTTCAATCCAAATTTAGTTCCGTGTCTTGGTCATTCTGTTATGGTTTCTTTGTTTTTTCCTTCATTATTTTAGTTATTTATACAACAAGTGGTATCAGAGCTCTAGTTAGCAAGGGCCTTGGATAGTTGTTCGAAATGTTCCCAACCACGAATTAGTGGCAGTGGTTGAAGCAATATCTCATTGCACAAACCTGTTGAATGATGGTTCGATGAGGAGCAAGAAGAAAATGAAGTTCGAAGGCTTTGCCAAGGCGTCGTTCAATGAGGAGCAAGAAGAAATGCAAGCCCTGTGAATATTTTTTGGAAATTTAAAAAATCAATAAAGTCTGGTAATTCTTTTTTTTTTTAAGAGAAATTTGTTGAAGGAATTTTATGGTTGATGAAAAATTTCTATTCTGAAATAGTAATAGAAATTTTAAATAAAAATCCAGTTACAAGAGAAGGGTTAAATAGTGGGATAGGAGTTTTACAGGGTGAAATGCATGGTTAAACTTGAAGCAATTCAAGTTGTGTGTGGGTCAAGATAGCAAAAAAAAATTAAAAAAAAAAATGGAAATTTTCATGTAAATGGGTATACAACTGTAAGACCTGGTAAGGCATGCGTACCCCAGTAAATCACTAGTAAAGTCTGAATGTCTGATTGGATGATATGGGGATGCATGTGGTGTTATGATGAAGCATGTTGAACTAGGAGAGCTTGTGAGATTATCAAATTCCCTAACATTGACTGGGTAGGGCCTGGAGGTGAGTGGTGACTAGCTCACTTGGAAAATCTGGTTAGATTTGGCCAAGGAAAACCCAAAGTCAAGTTTAAAGGGAGGATTGTTAGATAAACTTGACCCTATGGTGGAGTTGAGGTTATGTCAACAGTTATGGTTAACAGTTGTGGTTTTGGGCACCTAGTATTGGTGACTCATGGTATTGATCCCATGGTATTACATGTAGTTGAAGCCATTAAAAGGCTTGTGTATTCTCCATTTTAGGGAGCCATGGTTGAGCTGTGAAAGCTCAGGTTGTTGGCTTGCTTGGCTCTGTTTTAGCCAAGAACAATAATAGATCTATTGTTGGTTGGTTTTTCCCCCGGTGAGCCTGGGCGTGAAAGAAAGTGGTTGTGCGTTGACTCTATGTGAAGGAGTGCTATGCGTTTTTCTTTGCTGCGTGGTGGTTGGTTGTGTGTGAGAAGCAGTGTGAAGACCCGCTGTCTATGTGTAGAAGGAATGTTGTGCGTAACTCTACCGTCGTTACAGAATAGAGTGGGTGTTGTGCGTAACCCTGTTGTCATTCCAGAACAAAGTGGCATGGACCAGAGGTTGCAGCGAACATGGTGCCTGCGTGTCGTCCACTGAAAACTAGGCAGAGTCTGTGTGCCAGAGCTGTCAATGCGTGGTGCTGGTCCTGCATTGAATATCTATGCCTCTGCTGCGTGAAAGAGGGGACGCTGTTGTTGCGGCATATATTCTCTGAAGACCAGCCGTGAAGATCAGAGTGCTGGAGAAGTGGTGGAGAAGACCTCTGCGTACTGGAGCAAAGAGGGCTCCATTACCAGAGCAATCTGCAAGCTGAATCCTGGTATTTTTTGAAAGAATTTTTTTGTCTCATGAATTGTTTTTTCAAAAAAATGTGAAAATAAAATTTTGTGTAATTTGAAGAAAATTCTGGAAATAAGGAGGGGAGTATTTTATAAATATTGGAGGAAAAGAAAGGGTTCAGGAAGGGTTTCCTTGTTTGAAAACAAACAAGAAAAACAAAGGGGAAAGGGTTTGTAAAAATAATAAAAATTCTTATTTTTTTTTTTTAAAGAAGACTATAAACCCTAGTTCAGAGGCTGAGATTATTTTTCTTGAAAAGGAAAACCCCTAGAAAGACTGAAACCCTAGGAAGGAGGAAAAATGGCCAAGATGTCTAATGCAAAATTCGAGGTGGAGAAATTCACCGGAAAGAGCAATTTTTCTCTTTGGAAACTGAAGGTTAGGGATTTTCTTGTGCAACAAGGGTTGCACAAGGCATTGGATGGGGCAACTAAGAAACCTGCAACCATGACTACTTCAGACTGGGAGGACTTGGATGCCCGAGCTCTCAGTACCATCCGGCTATGCCTAGCAGATGAAGTTCTCTTCAACATTGTTGAAGAGACTACGGCATCAGGATTGTGGGAAAAACTTGAAAATCTCTATATGACAAAGTCATTGACCAATAGAATTTATCTGAAATGACAGTTATACAGTCTTCGAATGAAAGAAGGTTCAAACGTTGCAGAACATTTGAATGTTTTTAATACACTAATATGTCAATTAACAGATATGGAAGTCAAAATACAGGAAGAAGATAAAGCCATAACCTTGTTGTGTTCTCTTCCTGAATCATGAGATCACTTCATAACATCAATCAGCTTCAACTCTGTTGATTCTTTGAAGTTTGAATCAGTCGTGGGAGCTCTTCTGTCTGAAGAAGTACGAAGGAAATCCAGCACTGAAACAGTTGCATCAGAAGCCATGGTCGCTAGAGGACGCTCAAAGGAAAGAGGAGAAAAACCAAGGGGGACTTCCAGATCGAAATCAAAAGGAAAGAAGTGTAAGGAAAAATGTTGGAACTGCAATAAAGTTGGACACTTGAAGAAGGACTGTTGGAAAGGAAAGGAATCTGAAAACCTGAAGAACGAAGCGAATCAGGTCGATTCAGGGATGATAGATGAAGTTTTATCTGCTGAAGAATTGTGTATGATAGATGAAACTTCACCTGAATGTAATATCTCTCAGGGTTTAGATAGCTGGCTGTTAGACTCTGGCGCTTTGCATCACATGTGCCCACATAGAAATTGGTTTACCTCGTATGAAAATGTAAACGGTAGTTCTATGTTTATGGGTAACAATATGTCATGTCAGACTGTTGGGATGGGAGATATCAAGATTGAGATGTATGATAACACAGTTAGAACATTAACTAGTGTTAGACATGTAACTGATTTGAAGAAAAAATTGATTTCTTTGGGAGTTTTGGATTCAGATGGTTATAAGTTTACAGGTCAGGATGGCATCTTGAAAGTCTTTAAAGGAGCACTTGTGGTTATGAAGGCAGAAAAGGTTGGAAATCTTTACAGGTTAAAAGGAAGTACTCATATCAGTGAAGCAGTGGTTGCATCAGAAAAGGAAGAAGCAGGCACTCGTCTATGGCATCAACGATTGGGTCATATGAGCAAGAAAGGTCTTCAGATATTGATGAAGCGTAAATCTCTTCCCTGTCTGAAATCCTTGAATTTAGATTTCTGTAAACATTGTGTGTATGGCAAACAGTCTAAATAGAGATTTAAAGTTGGAAATCATAATAGTAAGATGTTTTAGACTATATTCATTATGATCTGTGGGGGCCTTCCCCTGTTATGTCATATGGAGGTGCACTGTATTTTTTAACATTTATTGATGATTACTCCGAGAAAGTTTGGGTCTATATGCTAAAAAGCAAAGATGATGTATTAAATGTCTTTAAACAATTTAAAGTAATGGTAGAGAAAAGAACAGGAAAATCTATTAAATTCTTAAGAACTGACAATGGTAGTGAAGGATCAGTCTATGGATATGTAGATGCCGACTCTGCAGGTGATTTAGACAAAAGAAGGTCTACTACAGGTTATGTCTTTACTCTTGCAGGTGGAGAAATTAGTTGGATGTCAAAGTTTCAAGAAACAGTTGCATTATCCACTACTGAAGCAGAATATATAGCTGCCTCAAATGCCAGTAAAGAAGCAATCTGGTTAAAAGGTCTGCTCGATGAAATTGGAAGAACGGAGGAGAAAATGAATGTACTTTGTGATAGTCAAAGTGCTATTCACTTGGCTACAAATCCTTCCTATCACAGCAAAACCAAGCATATTGATGTAAGGTATCATTGTCTGAGACATGTGATCGATGGTGGAAAAGTAGCTCTTCAAAAGGTCCATACACGAGAAAATTGTGCAGACATATTCACAAAGCTAGTTACAGTAGAGAAGCTGTGGTGGTGTTTAGCTTCTCTTGGCTTGCAGGAAAGATGATGAGTGGGCATGGGCAAGGGATTAGGACATTGTTGTCAAGGTGGAGTTTTTTAGTTTGACAACGAATTAGGTAAATTGTAATTAGACAATTTTATACCGAATAGTTAGTTATGTAACGACAGTCATGATATAAAATAATCTAATACCCATGAAATGAAGAATGCGGAGAATCATTGTTAAATAAAAATTCCAATCCAAATTCAGTTTCGTGTCTTGGTCATTCTATTATGTTTCTTTGTTTTTTTTCTTCATTATTTCAGTTATTTATACAACATTTTGTATCCAGCAAGGAACAACGAGGACCTTGGTCAAAGCGTGTTGACTAAGGCCCATGGAGACTGCATAGGATGCAAATTGGTAGTTAGGAAGTCCATATCTGAGAACAGAGGCCATTTCTAATATGCCAAAACCCCTCAAAATGGAAAGGCCGTGAGCGCTCAGTCACAAGGAAAAGCCGAAAACTGTGGGAAAAGCGCTAAAGCGAAAGGCGGGTCCCACACCCCAAAACTGGTGAAATATCGGAAGCATGTTGGGTGGTAAGTAGAATTGTCAGGAGACCAAGCAATGCCATACAATGAACGACGTGTGTCCCATGGATGAGAGAGAGAACCACCTCTCATCGCGGGCTAACGTCTGAGAAAGTCAACCGTGCAATAAGAGTGAACATTGTAGGATATGGAGGCTCCAGATCTAATGGTAGAGGATGCGCCCAATGGGAAACTAGATCTCGAGGGAGAATTAAGTGACGGCATATAAAAATTTGAAGTCCGATTTAACCGCTGAACTAGCGGATGAATTATTACACAGAGTAACCAAAATACCGAACCATTTGAGGAAGAGTTGGCGCAGATCGTGGGAGGACAAGTGGCCACTTCCCTGTGAGATGTTACACAGTGGTGATGATGTAGAGGCAGGGAAATCCAAGCAAACAACAGTAGGTGATCTAAAGGGGTGGAAGAGGAAACAAATAGTCATGATACATATTAGCTTTAAGCCATGAACAGACAGAGAAAAAAAACTGTCAAAAAGCGAGAAAGAAAGAAAACACTGTCAGAAAGAAGAGAATAGTGAAGAAAGAGACAGAATAGACAAAAGAAGACGCAGATAGCTAAGCTCACCTACAAAGCTAAGGAAACATCAAGAAGATAGAAGGCTTGAAAGGTTCAAGCAATCCCTGTGAGGATATCTGTCGAGAACTGAGTACCAAATTGGACTCATCCCATCAAGACCAGTTGAAGTCGAGACTTAGTAAGCAAGAGTTTGTGCACTCTAGTGGCTTGGGGAATCCAAGAACCACCCTACTGATCATCCTCTTTTTCGGGAGACTCAATTTGAGCTCCTCGTTGTAAAAACTCTACTTTAAGACACAATAAAAGAAGGCCACCCTTGAAAGTTGGATTGGAGATGTAACCCAGGAGGATTGGGTGAACTCCTTATTAATTTGTTGTGTTCTTGTATTTACTTATTATGTTTCTCTTACTGTTTTCCATTTTCTAGTGTTTGTGTATTTTGCAATCTGATCGATCCATTGCCTAAGATAACATAGGCACACACCAGCACATGAGTCTGTAAATATCTTCATTCATTAATTAAGTAAGTGAGATCACTCACAAGTGATTTTCAGATCAAGGGAGGTAGGAGATAAAGGGAGAGAGAGGAAGGAAGAGAGGGAGGATGTGAGAGAGTGGAGAGAGGGAGGGAAATAGAGATGGAGTTGGAGGGGGGGGAGAGGGAGATAAGAAGAAAGAAGTAGAGAGATAAAGGTGGAGAGAGAAAGAGGGAGTGATGAGGAAGATGGAGAGAGAGGGAGAGAGGACAATAGGAAGGAAGAGAGATAGAAGTGGGGGAGAGGAATAGAAGGGTAAGAGAAAGAGAGAGGGAGGGAGAGGAGGAGGAATGGATAGATAGATAGATTGGAAAGAGAGTGTATGTTTTGGGGGTGATATAGAGAGATAAAGGGAGATATAGATATAGATGGAAAGTGAAGAGAGGGAAGAAGAGAGAGATGGAGAGAGGGAGGGAGGGACAAAGAGATTGATAGATATGGAGTGAGAGAGCATGTGTGTTTGGGGGGTTGAGATAGAGAGACAAATAAAGAGAGATGGAGGGAGATATAAATAGATGGAGGGGGGAAGAGGGAATAATATTTCTTGCACTAGATGCATTGATTTTTGTGTATATGGTGATTTCTAATCCTATTTGATTGTTTGCACCATATGCAATGATTTTAGTGTAGATGTTGATTTCTAATGATATTTGATTTCTTGCACTAGATGCATTGATTTCAATATAGATGATTTCTAATCCTATTTGATTGATTGCACTAAATGCATTCATTTTAGTGTAGATGGTGATTTCTAATCCTATTTCATTACTTGCACTCAATGCATTGATTTCTAATAATATTTGATTGATTGCACTAGATGCATTGATTTCAATTTAGATGATTTATAACCCTATTTTATTGCTTGCATTAAATGCATTTATTTCAGTGTAGATGGTGATTTCTAATCCTATTTGATTGCTTACACTAGATGCATTGATTTCTTGCACAAGATGCATTGGTTTTAATGTAGATGTTGGTTTATAATCATATTTCCTTACTTGCACTAGATGCATTAGTTTCAGTGTAGATGTTGGTTTATAATCCTATTTTCTTAGTTGCACTAGATGCATTGATTTGAGTGTAAATGTTGATTTATAATCATATTTGATTGCTTGCATTAGATGCATCAATTTTAGTGTAAACGTTTTTTTATAATCTTATTTTATTTCTTGCATTAGATGCATTGATTTCAGTGTAGGTGTTGATGTCTGATTTGAGGTAATTGGATGTATGATAGTACATTGATTTTAAAGTGAATGGATTAACATTGTGCATTGATTCTAGTGTAAGCACAAAAAATTATTGACAATGTACATTGATTTTTGTGTTATAGTAATTCAACCTATTAATATTGGAGAGAAAGAGAGACAAGGTATGAAGTTTACTACAATAGCTCAAGCTAAAGATTTAAATGGTTTATGATTTAACCTTTCCTTTTCATATAATCAATATGAAAAGATTACAATCGATATGAAAAGATGACAAAAGTAACAAGGGTGACAATAAGAATAGTAGAAGAAAATAGTTTGAGATTAATCACAATGAAGACTATTTGTAATTAACTATATTCTTATTATTCACATTTTCTATCATTCAACACTATTACATTGTCACTTTACATTAAAAAAAATTATTTCATCATTAAAGTTATTAACAATATTTATCATCTCAACAAATTGAGGTAACTAAGGAAATTTAAAATTAAAATGACTAGATTAATCTCAGACATATTTAGCATATTCAAAATAATTATATTAATATTAAATGAATTTACATATTATTGATAAAATTAATCATATGTTTGTTAGATTTTCTTTGGCTGAACATGGCTGAAACCATCCTAGATCCATCTTAACTCTGGATCTATCAAGCACCAAGAGGGATCAAATCTCTTGAGGTGTAAACCTTTCCTCAAGTTTTGCACCCAAAAAATAGGTTTTCACCTCGAGAGAGTTGATTCCTCTAGGCACTTGATAGATCTAGAGTTAAGATGGATCTAGCCTAGTTATTAATAAAATTATAAACAAATTTTTAAATAAAAAAAATTCATTGCACTCAAATAGAGGTGGTACATGAGAAGATTTGTCACATAAAGCTACATTAAACAAATTAATATATGTGTGTGTGTGTATTTTTTATTACTTTTTAATACCAGGGATTTTATTGTGTCTTCTTCTTGAATGTGTACAAAAAGAAATCACTTAAGGTTGTGGATGACAAACAACCCTAGCAATGAAAATGGTTGCTAAACATTATAGATCTGTAGAAAATAATGGAAACAAAACCTACTAAATCCCTAATCTATGCCACAATCATGGTTAAACAACAAAATGGAATAGTAAAATAAGTGAAAGTAACTCCAATAATCCAATGGAAAATAGATTTATAAAGATTATATTTTATTAAACAACACGTGTGAATTGAACAAATAATGTTACGAGTCCCCCTCTATGGGATGGGTTCTTGGCTATCCTCAATTTTTTTTCTCTTTTATAGAGTCTCTCTCCTCTATAATGTGTAAACCCAGCAAATAAAATGTTTGACCTCAATGAGAACTCAAATGGAAAAGAAAATGGTGAGCAAAAATGATAATAATGAGAGTTGTGACAGTGAATGCAAGAATGAAAATAATCGAAAGTGAATAATGAATGGAAAATCCTTCTATTTATAACAAAATATTAGGTTATCGTCGAATAATGAGCAATAATAAAATATTATTAACCCCATTCTAGAAATAACCATTTGGAATATTTTATTATATTTTATTAGAGGAAAAAAGTATTTAAACTTTTATTTAGAAATAATAAACAATTTATTTATCATCTCAAGAAATATGGTTAAGGAATAATAAACAAATAATGATTTGTTTAATTATTCCTAAGGGATTTGGTCAAACTTGACAAGGAATAATAACTAATTAGCAATTAATTAATTATTCCTAGAGAAAAATAAGATAATTAATGATTTATCTATTTATTTCTCATAATTGGGTCAAATGTGACAAGGAATATTAATTAAATAATAGTTTAATTAATTATTCCTAGAAGATAATTAAATAAATATGAATGATTTTTTTTTTTTATGTTACAATTGAGATTTAGTCACGAGAACATGGAGGATGGAGATTTGTAACCCTCCGCGAACAATGCTTGACACAAGCTAGGGTTTGGTTGCAGCCCTTGAGCATATGCAGAACCTACACCTCCATTATGATATCTTTATTTCCACCTTGTTTATGTATCCCTCTTATGTCATTCGCACCTCCCCCCATTCTCGGGTCGTTGCTTTTGCGTATTATTCTCCCCGTGATTCCATCATGCTCCTCACAGTTCTCCTATCTGCATTCGATTACAACAACAATGACGGTTTGACAATCCCGGTGCCAGCTGGCACATAACACTCGGAAAATAGTTATCGAGATGGATTTAGTTGATTATTCAGAAGACCCATTCGTGGATGTCTCCATCTGGACATCCTGCCCTTGAAGACTGATGGCCTTCTCCCCTTTAGTAGTGACCTGTCAGAAGTTATCACTCTGTTGCCTTCGATCTCGGGACCCTCATGTCTGGATGTTACCCTACCAGAGGACACCCCACTTGGCTGGTTTTTGCTACCCCTCCCCCTTCACCGACCTCCCTACAATTTGTAGCTCGTTGTATAGGTCTTGACCTCACCTTGAGCTCCTCTACCCACCATTCCCTCCATCTACTGAATCACACATCCCTACATCTACACCTCTTAGTAAACCCTCGGTATTCCCTTAGGTTACCCATCTCTCGGCACCATTATCAACTACCCTCTCTCATAGCTTCACTAGCATCCCTCTGATCTCGGAAGCTTACACTTCTAGGCCTGGTCTAAACCCTACAAACCCTCATCTGAACCCTCACCTCAGCAACTCTCAAGAGGACTTCACCGACAAGGGCCATAGGCTGAGGAAAAAACAAAAGTGCATCAAAGCTAGGACATAGGACGTTGCAATCTATTTGGGCGAAGATATCTAGTGGGGTGAAACCATGGATACCAGTCATAGAGTATTGGTAGGTAGGGTTTGTGGGAGGAGCTACGCTGTGGCGCGGCTAAAGAAATGGACAGTAGAAATCTGGAGACAACTTTTGGATGAACTACCTTTCATGTAAACCTTTGTTCAGGGATAGTTTGCACTTCACTTTGTGAGAGAAGAGCACACAAATTGGTTTATATCTTCATTCTAGCACATTGAACAGAATCTCGTGCTCCTGCAATGATGGAACCCTTTATTCAACCCTGAGAGGGAGAAATTAGGTGCTGGACCACTATGGGTACGTCTACGGGGCTTGCCACTCCACTTTTAATCTGAGGACATTTTCAGGCGTATTGGGAACACCCTAGACACAATTTTGTAGTATGATAAATCATACCTCACTACAGGCATCATGGCATATGCAAGGATACTAGTCCATCTTGACACCAGGGAAGGCCTGCAGTAACATATCACATTGCTCTAGAGAAATTTCTTTCGGACTCAAATTCTTAATTATGATGGGGTCCCTTTGATGAGCACCAATATTGCAACAAGGATGTTGCAAATCTTGGACTACTATCTTTACTTATCAACCCAGGGTTTGTACAAACTTGGAGGTGACAATGTTATATGCATAAGTAGAAGTGAAGGTCATGCATGTTGTCACTTGTTCATCTCACAAGAGACCCCAAGGGTTCCAAGCTAGACTTCTATAAAGTCAGAATAAGCTTGATTCTTTGATGGAAGAAGAGAAAATTTATTCTAAGAGAACTACTCTACTGCAGTAATGAAGAAAAAAACATGTAATGCTAAATCACACCATATCCTAACTAACCATTTAAATAGCTAAACTCAGCAAAATTGCTAAGTCAACACTATCCTAATGCTACTATCTAAGTTACAAAAGTAAAGAGCATCAAACTAAACTAATGAATAAGCAAAGAAACTAAATTAAAGTTGTTTTCACGTTTTTGGTTTTGTTGGTAAAATCAAGCATGCAAGGAGTTAAGAGGAAGAGCAAACGAAGATTGAAATCAGTGAAAGGAGGACGTAATGAATTAGAAGTGCAGTGGAACCATTGGATCGATCGGTAATAATATTAATAGGAGATGAGTGACGGAGATCTTATTGCAGAAGATTACGTGAATAGATGAACGAACAAGACTAATCGGAAGATGAATGGAGAAGACCCTATCGTGTGAGATTGAGTGAATAGATGGGTGGACAAGATTAATGAAAGATGAGTGGTAGAGATCTTATCGTGGGAAATTTAGTGAATAGATGAATGAATAGGACTGATGGAAGATGAGCGACGAAGATATTATCGTGTAGGCTAAGTGAATTGATGGACGAACAGGGTTAAATAGGAGATTGAGTAGTATAGATCTTATCGTGGGGTTTAAGTGAATTGATGGGAGAATAGGATTAAGTCACATGGTGATAGAAGGAAAGAAAATGTGTGGAATTATGGAGTGGGTTTCCATAGGCAGTAAGCAGTTTCTCGCACACCCTTAAGGTTGTAAGCGGAATTCCAAAATTTTGTGTGATTAGCCTAACAGGGTGACACATAGCACAATAAAACCACTTTTCTCGCGTGCTCTCAAGTGGATATCGGCCATCCAAGAATCTGCAGGATATTGCGCAATAGCCATTGGATCAGACAGGGTTGATCAATGGTGGAGATTGGCCAAGATGGTTGGTGATCAGGTGACGCAATAGCCATTGGATCAAGGGCACGACATATCAATGATGGAGATTTGGAGTGCATAAAGTAGGTGGAAGAATTCACGATACTCATTGGATCAAGCTAGATAAATCGAAAGTGAGGATCTGGAGAGAATAAAGTCAAGCATTGAAATGAATCTGATGGTGATTTGTCAGGTTTTCTGTGGATCGAATGGTAAGGAGATCTAAGGGTAGAATCTGCTTAAGACGTGATTTATTGGCTCACGCTTAAGTATTGTAGGTTTTAACCCCGTACAGAAATTACCTGCATACGAATTCTAAATCACAGGAAAAATAAAAATGCGAGAGCATAACACATAAAACACATATACACAGAGATTTCCCACTGGATCTCAAAACCGAGACTACCAGCTTGATTTTTCATTATATTCCTTTCAATGTTACAATACATATTTATACATGCCGAAGCATCCAATACCATGGACCGAAAACCATCGCGTCCAAAAAACATGTGCGAAAATCATGCACAAAACCATAGGTGGGTCCGCCCAACCTAACATAGGGTCCAAAACCAAATTTTTCTGGGGCTCTGCCCCGGACCCCATAAAGTGGGGTTACGGGTACCCCTCAAACCCCCTGTTAACTATGTGGAAAGAATATAACACAACCCAACAATAGTTGAGTGCTCTTTGCTCCTTGTATATAGTTGGATTTAGGTATTTTGTCTAGTCACTTTTGGATTTTCGATTCTGAGTGACTAACCTACCACTCCACCGATTTTGAAAGGATTTTGATCTTTTTTTCAAAAATTGTGGAGTTGCCTCCTCAAGGGCAAAGGTTTTTATTGTGTGCCTATCTTCCTTGAAAAGTCATTTTTACATTCCCATAAGGGAAGGTTCTGCGAATACATTAGATATGAACAATATTCCCGTGGAAACCAACCAAGGTACCCTCCAAAAAGGGGAACCTTGTGCTTTTCCTTTCTTTGAAAACGTTGGTACTCCCTTGATGGCCACTTTGAATATTCCTCGATTGAATGTTGGACTACCAGTTTAGCTGTGGTCCACTCTGAATATTCCAAATGTTCTTGAAGCTTCTCAGATGAATGCTTTATTTTAGGGGCATCACATGGATGTTAATTGTTCATCTTCTTTCAAAGAGGAACCTAAGATTCCTCTCTCTCCTCCTTCTTGTAATAAGAAATCTAAAAAGAGGAGAAAGAGGAAGACGAAGAAGAAGAATAATTTTATCCATCCACCATCAACCTCTACTAGTCATGTTGAAGATGAGCCTTCATCTGCTGCAAGTCATGCTGGGGGCACATGCCTAGTCACTGCCAGTCATACTAGCAATCCATCATCAACCTCTTCTAGTCATGTTGAAGATGAGCCTTCAGCCATTGCAAGTCATGCTGGGGGAAAAAGTCTAGTCACTGCGAGTCATACTAGCAATTCATCATCAACATCTGCAAGTCATGTTGAAGATGATCCTTCAGCCACTGCAAGTCATGCTGGGGGCACAAGTCTAGTCACTGTGAGTCATACTAGCACCGCATAATCAACCTCTACTAGTCATGTTGAAGATGAGCCTTTAGTCGTTGCAGGTCATGCTGGGGGCATAAGTCTAGTCACTGCAAGTCATACTAGCAAAGAGTCACTGACCTCTGCAAGTCATGTTTGGGACTCTTTGCAAACCACTTCTAGTCATGTTGATGGAATGAATGTTAATAAGAAACCTAGACGTAGAAGTTTTAAACCTAAGTTCCCTTGTAATATATGCAAGGGAGACCATCTTACTCATTTGTGCCCTAGTATTCTAGAGGTACAAATGATATGGTCTGAGTCCGAAAGTTCTTCTACTCCTCGATCTGATAGGGTTTCCCAACAGTCCCATCAACCATTGATTGATAATGTGGTTGAGCCAATGCAATCTATTGCTGATTACACTCCTCTTTTGGGGGGTGAAATGCCTAACAAAAGAGTTTGTTTGATTTCTAGTACATAGTCTTCTGATATAGGGGGAATTCCGGTTGCTTCAAATGTCCCTCCTCCAAGTTCTAGGAGTGTCTCCTTTGATTGTGATAGTCTTGTCGAGCCTCGTCTTCCTTCTGCTGCACCTTTCCAAATAAAGGTCAGAGTTAATTCCACAAACGTCTATCGATGTATGGTGGATGAAGGATCCTCTGCAAGTATTATATCCTCTTTGACTTGGAAAGCTTTGGGTTCCCCAAAGTTGTTAACAACTTAGAGTCAGTTGTTAGCCTATGATAGAAGACCTGGTGAATCTATGGGTGTTCTTCCTCAATTGCCTATTTCTTTAGGTGGGAAGACTATCTTAATCGATATGATGATGGTTGATAGCCCTTTAGACTTTAATATGCTACTTGGGCATGATTATGTCTATGCTATGAATGTTGTGGTGTCTTCACTCTTTCGAGTGATGTTTTTCCTCATAACGGGAAAATTGTCACTATTAATCAGCTTGTATCTGATAATTACCACCCTAAGTAAAATCTACTGCAGAATACACCTTGTTTTGTGCCAAGTGTTCAAATAGACTCTACCCCGCCACGAGTGAATTATGTGGCATTGAATCCTCAATGTTCAATTGCTTTTGAGAAGGATCCTTTGACCTATGATTCTCCTTCTTGGGACTTATTCCCGATAGTTGACCGAGATATTCTTCATATAGGGACATGGGACCCCTTAATTCCCTCTTTTGATCCTTGTAGTTCTCATGATTTCTTGGAATTTGATTTTCCTTCACAGGAAGAACTATTTGAAGCCATGAGTTTTGACTACCAAAGGAGTTCTTGGCCTGAGCCCTGCAAGGGGTTTGTCCAGAAGAACTATTATGCATAAGTCGCAAGGTTGCGTGGTTCCCTATACCATATTGTACAGATAAGGTATGCATTTTCAAGCTTTGTATTTTATAACACAAGATTTTATATGAAGTTTATATGTGGGATGTATTAACTTCTTGTATAGTGCTCCATTTATGTTTACAGAACTTGGAATATTTCTTCTTTGGAATTTTTATGGTTGATCTGTTATGACAGGTAATGGTTCTCAAAACTGGCATATAGGTTAGGTTTTTCCACTTGCATTGTGCACTTATCAGTTTCCTTTCCCATTTTGGTCTTAGGATCGACCCCACCAAGTTATGGTGCAGAACCTTCTCATTGCTTAGATGTATCATGACTTATGTGGTAGAGCCTACCTTTTCATGGGTACCCTAGATTGTACCTTGTTGTCACTTGGCACCCATGTTGATTCATTGTTCTTAGGCTCAGGATTCCTCTTTAGTCCCACCATGACTTGTGCATCGAAGACTCATTCTTCTTTGCTTCTTCGCTTCATTCTAGCCTTATACCCTAGAGGCTCCTTCGTGTTGAGTTGTACTACTGCATTGCATATTGATTATTTGCACCCTTTGGCCTTTAGTCGGCTTCACTTGGACTCATGTTTAAGCCAACTTTTAACCAAGCCATCT
>APFE030909594.1:12209-26234 GCA_000404065.3 Pinus taeda | reverse complement strand
GTCCTAGCCTACCAGCAGTTAGAGAGGGCTCTCTCTTCGGGATTTAGCTTTGTTTAGGAAATGATTTCAGGCTAGTTATTATGCACATGGTTTTTTGTTTAAGTTTGGCGGGATGAATGATCAATTCAGGCAGCGTTTGGCATGCAAAGTGCAAAAGGTTTAGAACATTGGGCATGGAGTCAAGGATGTGGACTGAAGAATGTGTTTTCTTTGGCAAAGAAGAGACTACAGAGCAGGATAGCTGCACAAGGAATAATATCAGGTTTGAATGAGGATGAAACAGATGCAAGGAATGAAAGACAGCTAAGTAATTTTCATTCATGCTAGCAGAGGGAACGTGAATGAATATCCTATAGGAGCAATTAAGAAATTCCTACAACAATATTAATATACAGAGGAAACTAGTGCAAATATGAGCCTAAGAGGAATTCATATTATAGGCTAGTTTAGAAAGAAAACATTGAGAAAAAGCAGGAATTGAGGGCAGAGCACAGCTAAGTGACATCTGAACTATTCTTTTTCCCTGCAAGTTTAGATCATGACACAGATACGATATAGCAAACATAGGAACTGTAGAAAGAGGTGAGGAAAACTTATTAGTCCATGAGGAAACACGAGAATTCTGCAATCTTGTTCTTCAGCCATCAAATACACATTTAGACAGTCCAAACACATAAGTTCCAGCAAGCTCTATTCATTGAATTTCTTGGAGCGTACACGGCAAACCTCAAATGAGATTTAACGATCAAAACATCTCTCACCCTTTGAACAACGAACAACGTTGTTTAAATAGGCAAAATATCTATTACAAGCAGATCTGAGATTGATCTGATGGAGTCACAGCTTCTATCCTAATCTGTACTCAAATAAATGCAAGAAATATCTAAGTGGCGCTGGAGGCAGCAGTATAAAAAAGGAGTTTAAGTATGGGTCACTTCTTGTGATGCACTGGCTATTTGGTGATAACGGTGTAATAACTGCCCAGGAATCCTTTAGGCGGTTCCGATTTATTTTTTGCCTTTTTAGATTGTGGCGGTGGCTGGCTGTCCTTCTGTTCTCCGCTTTATTCCACGCCTCTAGTATTGGATATCTTCCGCTTACATTATATTCGATGTTAAAGCCATCTGGTCTCCTCCTCCAGCGATTGAACGACTCAATTATATTGCCCCAGTCCCAGGAGCCTTCATTGGGGAAGCTGAAGAAAGAGGGCACTTATGTCCTCTGTCCTCGATATAAATGATGGGACCTCGACTCTGTCTGCTCAGTATGGTATCCAGCTCGCTGCGAGACACTTTGAATGCTACACTGAGAACATGGTCGTCAAATGTTGAGAGTACTGACACTGGATTCAAAATAACTTTGAATTTCAATGACCAAAGATCGGATTAAGAACAAGAAATGTCTGTTTCCAAGTCGAATCCTCTATTACGACAGAGAGGGGGAAGGAATTGCAACAATAAAATATTGTTATAGGAGGCAACATAATCTTTTCCATCATCACCAAAGTATTATCGAGTCCAAACTTCAAACATGCCTGATAATGATAACTACTGCTTTCAATCAAATGAAATTGAGATAGACTGTTCTTTTGGCATTTCCTTGAGGGCGTTCCTGGTCCATTTCCATTTCTGATATCCTGCTTAACAAAGTAACAAGATATGAATCTAAGGTAGGCCCTGAGACTGAGAAAAGGCACTTGGCACATCGTGATATTGATTTTGTTTACCCAGATTCCTTGGGCCACCTTCTCGCTCTCTCAGCACTGTTAGGACTCTCAGATTCAGAAGAATATAGAGTTGATGTGTATGCATCATCGATTATGCTAGATCCAAGCATGTGATTCTGATTTTGTACTACACCCATTTCCTGTCCAGAGATACTTGTTCGTGCTTGATACTTAATTTAAAGCTATAGAGGATATAATCATGATATGTTGGTGCAAACTGGTGTATAGTATCATGGAGAACATCATTGAAACTCAATGCATGGATCAGACTACCACGTAGATCACCAGACGCATCTAGATTCATGTCTGCGTAATGGTTGTAAGGGAAGGCATACAAATGCCCTACTGCTGCTATTGCCATCTCCACACACAATGCAAAGTTCTGAACATCAGCAGCCTCTTCTGCACTTTTGATAATCCCCAACTTAGCGAACTTTCTCTGACATGCCCCTCTCCATGCTTCTGGATCAAGATCGCCCATCCTCTTTACAACGATTTGGCTTTTCGCAGGGACACCTTCTCTTAATAGCTACTTTTCTTGCCAATCTGACTGCTTCTATGCCTGACAGCTTCGATCTCACGCCCTGGAATTTAACCTTGCAATAGATCTCTGAATCACAGCTCCTGCTCCACTTTTAGATCATCATAGATAAAATACCACTCTGGATCACCTTAAAGCTCGAGGAAACGCCAGAAACAGCATTTCAAAATATCGCACTGGGCATGCATACATAGAGGGAAGACAAAACAAAAAATTGTATAAGATCGTGGCAGAATGCAACACCTCAAGATGTGAGGTATGCTCATACATCAAGAGGCTTAAGATGGACTCTGCAGATTTTCCATTTTTAGAGTGAAGTATTTAATTGAAGCATTCAGCGAAGAGGTGCAGAGTAATAAGGATATCCACGTGAAGAGCTCGTGCTTTTAACAATTGTTATAAACCTTTTTCTTTTCTTCTTCCAGCTTTTTCTTTTCAAAATCATTTTGAGCTTCTCTTTGGTCTAATTCTTTGCGTCTCTGCTCAAGTTCAAGCATTTGCCTCTCCAAATCCCTATTAAGTTGCCTATCTTCCTCTGCTTTCTGGCGAGCAGAATCTGTCAACACAATATAATATTCCAATTTTGAAAGTTTTTCCTTTTCAAGTTCCTTGATTATAGCAGCAGTTCGCCATCCAGCCTTTATAGGTCCTCTTAAATCACTAAATAAGTGGTCACCAAAATATATCACCTCAGATCCTTTCCATTTTGTAATTTCTAAGAAGGACTTCAAGCATCCATGATAATAAACTGTATGAGGTTGGAATGCATTGACTTTTGAAAATGTTACAATATCCTTCTCCATGTCATAGCGCCTGAAAGGCCGATCTGAAGTGTAGAAATTTGGTTTGTCAGAAAGAGCAATCACCACTTCAAACAAGTCAAGCCATGAATCCCCATTAAGTCCAAAATCCTGGAACATATAGCGCATCCCTCTATCTACAAAATAGAATGGTGAATTTGTCAATAAAAAGAGTTTCTTCCCCCTTTCTCTTAGTGTCCTCAAGAATTTCAACACTGCAGCTTTCTTCACCAAATATTTATCTGGCCCTGCAAGAATTGTTCTATGAACAAGCCCACTTTGATGAACGTACCCAATTGCACGCTTCACATCCTCAAGAACATAACATGCATCAAAGTCCAACCTTGCATCAACAAAATGCTGAACAATGTCTGACATAAGGCATGCCTCACTAAAGCAAAACAAGTCCATAAGCCCAACAAGATTCGAAACATAATCTCTGCTTATATGCCTGCTTCCATAAATGCGTTCAAGTTCTTCCTTGCTCATCTTACGACGCCCATAGTAGCATCCATCAGGTTCGATATTGTGGAAAAAGTCCAACTTCAATAAACATCCATTCTTTTTGTCATAAAATAGCCCTCTTATAGGGAACTCAGGATCATACTGAAACTGTAAGCAGCTTTCGGGATATCTGTGCTCTTTGACAATATGCTCCTTTGCAAGATCATAGATTAATGTTTGTAAGTTGCCACTGTAATGAATCAATGTATAATCATAATCAAATCCATATACTTCACGTTGATCCAATCTTAGTTTGTCATTTGCATATACACCACATGGGTCCATTTTAGGCATCATACGCAGTGCTGTAGGAATGTTTTGGAAACTCTCTCTAGCAGCATCAAACTCTCTTTGTAAATTTGCAGTTTCACCTTCGGTCACAGCACTATTCACAACAGCTTGAGAATTATCAATACTAGCAGGCCTCTTTTTGGCAAAGTAGAAATAGTAGACAAATGCTTATATGACTTTGGATGGTGCACAGTTGGTGTCTTTGAGGCGATGTAAGAGGACATGTTTGAGAAATGTTTAAATAATGCCTGGTCCTCAAGAATACATGCAATGACTTCTGTGCCTGAAGATTTTGTGCCCTCTTTGCCATAGTAGCAAATTTCAAATATGGAACATTGTTGTAAGCAAAGCATGACATATTTGGCTTGTATATATGTCGATCACGAAAGGTGAATACCTGCTATGAGCAGGAAGCTAACAGAATGAAGCTCCAATGTCTAGGTACCACACACATCCCACCATGGATGAAACTATGCATGCGCTAAGCGAGAAATCCAACTCAAACTGTGAGGCCAGTGCCTCACCATCAGATCCATTTGAGGCACCGTTCTTGGATTTCTTCTGTGGACAATTTGTAGCATAATGGCTCACTTCATGACAATGAAAGCATCACACTTTTCGATTTGTCAAACTTCTTCCCACCATGGGAAGAACCAGATTTGGGATGGGATGCCTTCCCTTTCCCTTTCCTTGCCTTACTTGCTAAGGCTATATTTTCCTCATCATCTTGCTTCGATGAGGTTCCATCTCTGTTGCTTCTTCTTATTTCCTCCTACATCAAATTCGACCAAAGTCTTTCCGAATTTGGTAGTTTTTCTCTTCCATTCTCCGAGTCTTGGTAGCTATGCCAGCTCTTAGGAAGACCAAGGGGTGCAAGACTCACCATGTCATCATCAATGGTCATGATCCCTACACTTCCAAGCTCATCCCTGCAGGTGGTGAGCTTGTTCGGTTATGTAGAGATCATGTCACCCTTTTCACACTTGATTTTTCGAAGGTTGTCTTTCAGCGCCAACTTTCTCTTATCGTTGTTGTTCTGATATAGATATTTCAATGTTTTCCACATTGAAAATGGTGTCTCCTTCCCATGGACACTCGAGACTATGTGATCTCGAACTCCCTTGAGAAGGATTCTCCTTGCTCTAGCTACACATTTCTTCCATTCTGCCAATTTAGTAGGACCAGTCGGCTTGGGGACTTCTTGACCAATGAAGTCCTTTAGACCGTTATCCTCTAATACTGCTTCCATGTGATCCTTCCAGGCTATATAATTCAAACTACCATCAAGAGCATATTCGAGTCTTAAACCGTTGAACACCATTAGTGAAATTGAGATGTGATAAGAACTCGATTTCTATATTCAAGAACCTCAAACTTTGAACTTCTCCCTTCTTGTATAGTTTTCTTGGCTTTGATCACCTTTGCTCTGATACCATGTAGAAATTCCCACTATAGATCAACAGATTATGCAATAAACTAAAGAAAAATACAAGATCTACTTCTACAACAAACTTTGCATATGATTAATCGAATTGAGCAAGATCAATGAGAACACATATAACTGAGAATGAGAAATCAATCACACATAACACAGAAGAAATAACCCAGGGAAAGCCTCAGCCTAAAACCCAAATCTATGTATTATCATACAAGTGGAAATATGTTCGAGTTACAAAAAGGATTAGCTCTCAAGATATCCTACTCTCTCTACAATCAAACACATATAGCTCACATATTGAATAGACACAATATATGTCCTCCTCAAGCCCTCCAAGCCTCCTATTCCCTTGCAAGTTTTTCTTGGGGTCCAGTGATGCCACATGTGTGAATTGGCCTCATCACACTCACAAAATGAAAGAAGTAACTGTGCAATCCTCAAGGAAAGAATTCCTTCTGCATGCAAGATATATTCACAATGGAATATTCCTGAAACTGATAGTACATTGTCCCTCCATTTGATCTCAACTGGGTCTCTTTCTAAACTGACATGCATGAGTTATTTATGAGAGAATATTCAGTTATCTGAAGTGCAACAGTTACATGCATGCATGCATTAACTAACTGAACTCACAATTAATTCAGCAAATTGTTTTAATTAATCTAACTAGACTTGACTCAATTAACTAAGCCAACTAATTACAGCTCAATATTACAACTCATCCTTATCTCTTTAGCTGATGGATAAATTCCTCAATTAATGGAGAAATTGTTGTATGTCCCCACACATAGAATTCATGTTTGATTTTCTACAACTAATTAACTCATGGTGAATTAATTAATTATTTTACAAACAACTTCTAAGATCAAATTCAAATTTTTACTTCTCTATTTTAGTTCAGGGACTAACTAAAATAGGAAGGTATCCTGAAATGCTATTTATAGCAGTACTAAATTTAGCACTTCTATATTTAACATTTCTTGTTGCTATTTTCAACACTCACAGATTGAAACATGAGAGGAGCCTACTAATTTGGAGGAAGGGTTTCTCGATGAGCAACTCTTCATGGTGTGCGTATCAGATAACCACTTTGCAGATATTATTCCCTTTTTGACTACAGGGACAACACCGGAAGGGGACACAAGTCTGCAAAAGAAGGAACTAGTAGTGCGCGCAACGGATTTCTCGGTGATTGTAGGACATTTGTATAAGATGGGTGTAGACGAGATATTGCGGTGATATGTGCCTGATTTTGAGCAGGATAACATCCTTGCTGAAGCTCATGGAGGGGCTGCGGGAGGACATTATCTAGGAAGGGTGAAAACAAAGAAGATTGTGCAGTAGGTTTATGGTGACCTACGCTCCATAAAGCTTCTGAAGCATATGTAGGGCATGTGATGCATATCAACGAATGGGCAGATGATTGTAGCATCCATTTGAAAAATGGGCAATTGATATCGTTTGGCCAATTCAACCCCCAGGGAAGAAGATAGGTGCGCAAAATATCATCACCACGACGAAGTATCTAATCAGATGGGTAGAGGCACAACTAGTTAAGGATTGCATAGGGACTACAACAATGAAGTTTTTGTTTGAATATGTCTTAAGTAGATTTGGATTCCCGAAGGTGTTGATGAGTGATCGAGGTAGGCACTTCCTAAATGAGACAATCAACATGTTGAATGAGGAGTTCCAGGTCTATCATCAAAAGAGAACACCGTATCATCCTTAGGCTAATGGAACAGTTGAGGCCTTTAACAAGATTTTGGAGAATGCACTGAAAAATATTTGCAACACGCAGTGGAATGACTGGGATGTGATCATAATTGCAGTACTATGGGCTTATAGGATTACTTGCAAAAAGCTGATAGGGCAGACACCTTTTAGATTGGTCTATGGTGTGGAAGCTATGATGCCAATGGAGTATATCATGCCTAGTCTACACATAAAAAATCTCACATGTATGGCTGATCATGAAGCCTTGGAGGAATCGCTCACACAACTGATGGAGCTTGAAGAGGACCACTTGTTGGCTGGATTCCACCAGCAAGTAAAAAAGTAATGTGAACAAGCATGGCACGATCGATACATCAAGCTTTTAACCTTCAAGGTAAATGATCTAGTATTGTTATGTGATAGTAAGTTCACTAAGCTTCTAAGGAAATTTCAAATGCATTGGCTAGGCCCATATATTATCAAAGTAATTACAGATGGAGGGGCAATTTAGCTCGTGAAGCTGAATGGAAAACCTTTTCTGGGAAAGGTGAATGGAAGCTGATTGAAGCCATATACAGGGGATCATGCATAATGACTATATGGCGGTAGGACAATCATAGTGCTCTAGGAAGTTGCAAGGGAGCGCGAGACTATAAAATACACTGTCAGGGTTAAAGGAATATGTAGTAGATACAACCTATGAAGTTGCACGAAGGACGCTGAGCTATGAATAAAGGTACTGCGTAGCTCAATAGGAAAGTGACCATTGGAGTCGCTGTTCATGATTCAACAACTAGAAGAAATTTAAGAGGAGTGGGCTGACGACATTTAAGGCTAGAATCTTTGAATATATTTGTCGAATTTTGGGGGGAATTGTCATATTTGAATTCAAAAACACCTATAAATTATGCGTGATAGTCCAACAAAGAAAACTTTGCACCCTTAGAGTTTTTGTTGAGCTGTCATGTCTGTTGCCTATGAACCACTCGTATTGGGAGGATTTAGTCACGAGCCTTGCATTTTCCAAGTTATCAGAGTTGAATCATAAACTCATCCTGGAAAAGATGCTAGGACCAAGCCCTACATAAACTATTAGTATTAGTGGAGATATCGCTTCTGAAGGAGCTGCTCCAGAGGTAGTGAGTATGGAAGCTTTGGCTCCTGTGCCTATGACATTGAGGTCACCTAGCCCGAATCCTACCCCTATTAGAGAAACCCAGAAACTAAAGAAGGATAAATAGAAGAAGCTAGTGCTAGTATGAGAATCACCCATAAAACACTCTACAACTCAAAAACAAAAGAAAGAAAAGCATCCTTAGAAGGTCATTGATTTGGAGGTGAAGGAGGACAAGGCACAAAGGACATAGATGATGAGGGAATGGAGCCCATTACAAAATTTTCTGACTATATCCCTCCATGCAAGGGGAAGACAAAGGTCCCCAAGGACCCAGACTCAGACAAATTTGTCATTTCTATGCCCCTGTTGCTAGAACAGATTCCCTTTGAAGGTTCGTGGCTTGTGCGGATCCCCCTATTGAAGATGGAAGATTGGGACCTTGCAGATCATGATAGGTTCCCTCACATAGAGAGAACCAACTATATGAAGTGTGTCTATTACGCGGACTCAGGTGTCACCATCCTAGAGATGGTGGAATGGATCTGCAGAGTGGTCAATTCAGGATTGTTGAACCTGTTGTGGGTACCCCATTATCACCCCCCACTATCAACACAACTTGTGTACGTTAACTACCTACTTTGGTGCACGATGGGTGCTTATGGCCAGGAGGGCCTATACCCATCACTGATATGCTCATCCATAGGATCACGCAGCTTCCATACGAGGGTTTGAATCTAGCCAAGGAGTTTGGCAGAAAGACAGGAGAAAAGGATTTGGCAGAAAAGAAGAAGAAGGAATTTTCCCTCGTGAAAAAGCCACACAGATATTCAATCACTTCCATAAACGAGCTTGCAGTGCAAATTTCCACACCAATCTTAGTAGGGAAGGTAATGCGGGAGTGTCACGCAGATGAAGTTTTGGTGCCCATGGTCTCTCTAGCTGCAATGCGTGCAGGGTGTGCAGTTCAACTGGTCAAGGTATATATGAGAAAAGTTTCTCGTGAATTTCTACGAGGTCCAAGATGAGACCAAGCCATTCCATTATGCTTGGTTGCTTCTCTCCATTGTGTTGGTTTCATGGGAGCTACTGGAGGATAGCTAGTTTCCTCTATTGAAAGAAGGATTGTGGAAGGCCATGCAGTTTGCCTCCCTATGGGCTACAAAAGACCCCGTGTGGGTCACAAAAACAAAAATATTCTGGCTTTTGATGGAATCAAGCCTTTGCATGGCCATCAACTAGTGTCTAAGGTTTCCCATGACCTTGTACATGTAGTTGTCAGTTTATGCTGCGTTTAAGGTTGACTTATACCAAGTTTACATTCAGGCACGAAATGACCCGAAATAGAAATGGAATGATTTTCCATTCTTGGTCACAGATACAGACATACAAGAGGTAATCAAGTGATGACCAATAGAGTGGAGCACCCCCTCAGACTTGGATGCCGGAACCAGTAAGGGCTTGAGAATCTCGACAACAAAGAAAAGAAAGGATACAACCAAGCAAGCTACACAAAATTTGGCCACACAACAGAAAAAGGAAGTCGTAGAGAAGGATTAGATGGAGAAGGAGCGCATTGCTAAAGAGCAGGATGAGAAAGAGTAGTGAGAATCAGAGCAAAGTCGCAAATCCCCTTTGCCTGAGACCGAGGAAGAAGAACAGTCCAAACAAGGCGATGGAGGAGATGAGGGGTAGAGAACCCCTTTTTGACTAAAGAAGCATGAACAAGAGCAACAGGAAGGTCCCTACAAAAAGAAAAAATTGGAAAAGTCACAGGGTGATCCCATGATACTGACAGAGGGCGATCTCGATGAGAATGTGAAAAATATGGGACACTAAAACTGAAGTGTTGCAGCAGTTTGAGCAACAATATATTCAGATTCTAGGGAGCATCCAAAAGGATCTACATGAGCTGCAGATCCAGGCTAACAGGATATAGGTGGGCGTGGGTCAAGCGAGTGCAGAACAAGTGAGCCTGGCACTGGGGATGAGTCAGGATGTGGAATTGGTAAGGACCCTAGATCTTTGCACTGTTACTTTACCAGAAGTATCCCTACGTGCAGAGTTGCCCGATGACTGCATCATCTTAATCACCCTTAATAACATCGGGCTGAACATCACAACGCTCGCAAATGAGCTTCTTCACCTAGAAAATGCAAGCCTTGAAATAAATGGAAATGCTGCAGGCACAAAGTTCCTAGCTAGAGTCTGTAGTTGCAAAGGCATGCAGAATAGTGCTAGAGCTTCACATTGTAGAGAATGCACAACTGGAAGCTAAGATCAAGAATTTCGCTGCTGGAGTGCACGAGGAAAAGGTAGAATTTGGAAGAGTTCAATTCGAACTCAACTTGAAAATCACTGAGTTGTAGCTAAAGTTGTAACCTATGACTCCACCCAAGGTCAGGGAGCAGTGCAAAGCCACCACAACAGAAGGGATGACCACTTTGGATGCCGTAGTTGTTGACTACTCGGCCTTATTCGAGCAGGAAATGGAGTTGGTAATGAATCTGTAAGAAGACCCAAACCTGCAGATCTTGAATATAGAGGTTTGCAATTTGTAGAAGCAGTACGATGAGGTCAGGCTGACGATGCATTTAATTGCTCCAGCACAACACCTAGCCAAGTGGTAGGAGGGGAAGCAGTTCCTCATGCATGTAGAAGTAGCCCAGAAGAAGGAAGCCTTGCTTAAGGCCAGGTTGGTGCTTGGTTAGAAGAAGCTTACCAAGTCACGATAAACATTCAGGAGAAGTTGATAGGCTTGCAACAGTTACAACAAACGATGAAGCTAGTCGTAGAAGGACTAGCCATAGAGTAACTAGTGGAAGAGGTCAAGCAGGCAGCTACACAGAGTGATGCCAAGGTTGGAATAGTTTAGGTGGAGTTTGGGGATCTTCATAGTAAGATCGCAGCTCCAGCCAAGTGAATCGAGGGAGAGTCATGACCTTCGTGTTTGGGTCCTGTTGGGATGGGGTCCCTTGGGCCAGTTTTAGGGTTAAAAACCAAGTTTTGATGTAATTTTTGTAAAAAAATGTGAAGTCTTTGCGATTCGTGGATGCGGAGCACATAGGTAATTAGGAGTAAAAGGGGTTTTAGCCCCTTGTTCATGTAAAGTTGAGTCAGTTTTGAGATCCACCCATGCTCTATGGACCATGGGATTGTATAAATAGGTGTGTCTTAGAGAGTCTAAGGCATATGATCTAATGATAATGGATGTAATGGGTCAATAGAAGATAGTGAAGAGAGGTGATTCATAGAGGAGGGAAAGGCTCTATAGTTGAGTGTGCATAGGCCTAGAGTAGCATCCGCAGCTAAGTGGGCGGACCCCTGCAGCTGAGTGTGCAGGGTAGTCTTGAGTCTGTAACACCATATTGAAGATAAATAAAGAAGATTGTTGAAGAATTCCTATGGTTATCTGTTTATTTATGTTTAATTATAATTGCAATATATGTTGTGATTGAATAATGTATTTATGTAATATTGATCTATTGATACACGACTCTATGGGATAAGTCTTGCTAACTATACGCAATGCATGTTAAGTACTTCCACAAAGATTGTAATACATTCTGTTATGTGTATTAAATACTTAAGCATATCTGCTCGAGATTAGGTCTAGGGTTATTTTCTGATGCGCTTAAGTAGGTGATTCAACTGTTAAGGGCACGCAAAGACCTATCGTAGACCTTCACAAAGGTCTAGAGGTCGTTTAAAGGAAGTTGCAGTATCGAGCCCTAGGGGATTATAGATCTGCATGAAGGCAAATCTAGGGCAATAAAAGACATCACACTGATATCTGGATGCGGAAACTTGGTTCCAACATCCCCCCATAATGCTTCAGGTGAGACTTCAACCTGCGCTACGTGGGTTGATGCTGAAAGGGCCATTAGTGTAGGGTTTTGTTTGGCGCAATTAACTCTGAACTTGGGTCAGGACCCATTAAGCCAACATTTCCCATTCAGTAGGAGTAATCAACAATTGTTTCTAAAATCTCTAATAAGCTACTTTAAATTTGGATTTTAGCTAAGAAGGTATATTGGAGAGTTGATATGTCAATTTTTTTTAATAATGCAAGAACATTAAATTCCTTGCATTGTGCCTTAACCACTATTTCCCTTAAAAATGAATCTCCCTTCAGAATGTATTTTGAACATTTTCATTGCACTTTTTCAAGGAATTTGTAATTTTTTCATTTGATACTAACCAACCAACTTGCATCTAGAAGGTGGGTAGGCCAAATCTTTGTATATACCCCCATTTTGTTTTGAATTATTCTATGCCTTTCATGGCTTGAGTGATTTCCTTTTCCATATCATTCATTGCATTTTTTCTTTAATTGTTAAGCTAGATAGAATAACTTCAACCCTTATTGGGAGCCACATATTCTTCATCATTTGAAGTGGAATTCAACCATCGAACAATAGAATTTACTACTACAATTTTATTCTCAAAATTTTGAGGTACATGCTTCATATCTAAAAGGGAATTAGCTATGAAAATAAACTTACGACTATGCATCAATGGAATATGGGGTTTGATTTCTTCAATTTTATCACTTATCATTTTCCAAAATTTTCCTTGTTGATTCTATTAAAGTGTTCCTTCCCAAATTTCTAATTTCATAAAATCTCTCAAAGATTTAAGTTCATTTTATTTTTTTTTAAATATGCCTTGCATCCCCTCATTGAATTCATTTTTATCATTACAAGTTGTGGACCAGGATGATTCTATTTTCTCTTTTTCTTCTTCTAAATTCTTCACTTGATCTTCTAGTTTAGATACTTTAATTTCAAATAACTTTAGTTTTTTAGACATACTATCTAATTGTACTATTTGAGGAAGATATAACAATAGTTTTCTTCAGAACTGGATCCAACTCTACTTTTTACTCGTTCATCCTCTTTTGGTATTTCTTTCTCACAATTGAAATGAGTGTAGGGCGTAGCTTTTCATTTTAATCAGAGAAGAAAATTTTCACATAAATTCTATCAAATTAAATACAATTATGTACTTGATTCTCCCGTCTGATGTTGATCCTTGGTTGACGTTGCTCCAGGTTCTCTACTTTCATTACCAAATCGACCAATTCCTCCCTACGTATTTGGGATCAACCTCTCCAGTTCCTAGATCCAAAGGACTTTGAGATCGAATTCTTTTGGCCTTCGTGCCGAAAATTCCAAGATCAATACTCAAGTTTCCAATTTTTTAGTTAAATCTAGATCCCCGGGCTTGTCCTTAAATTCGTACCACTCCTCCTTCTTTGTAACCCTTGTTTTCTTTCATCTCCCTACCAAACCCTTCTTTGTCTCCTGCCATGTTCTTAAATTGGAGAGGTTCCTTTTCTCCCAAGCCATCCCCATCACCGCCTCTCCCAAAGATATTCCTAAAATATCCCATATGTCGCCCCTCTATCAGGAGGTTAAAGGTCTACAGGTGGTGGTCAATGCTTCGTGATGGCAGGTTTACAAAATATGATTTCTCTTTTTTTGTTTGTTTGTAATTTGAGAAGATAACATCTGTTGCCTTCTTTAAAAATTGACAACATAAATATGATTGTGTTTAGAGCGTATTAACTTATTACTTTGTACAATGTATTATAATTACATTTTATTTTGTATAGTATACTGTATTTACATGTTATTTTGGATACTATATTATATTAGATTTCAAGTTGATGTGGTAGTTTTTTGAAGTAGCATGATCCGGATTATCCACAATATTGTGTTTATTCTGTCGACGTTTCAAACCCCAAAGAGGGTCCATCATCAGGACTAAGATAGAATATGAATGATAGTTCCTTGAGAGAAGAATTTTGACCATAGTATAAATAAACCTAGATCTTGATTTATAAAGAAACCGACCCTTATATATGAATTATTTTATTTTTTATTTTTATTA
>APFE030909579.1:0-17747 GCA_000404065.3 Pinus taeda | reverse complement strand
TAAATTTATAGTGGAGTGTGTGATACTTAATTTTCAAATTAAAAGTTGTACAATAGAAAATATATTTTTATTATAACTTGTAGTTTTTAAATTAAACATATATATAAATTTTTTTAAAACGAACTATATATAAGAAGAGGTAGTTAAATTTTTGGATATATTGAAGTTCATCTAGAACGCGAAGTGTGAGGAGACGCGCAGCTAGGGTTTCCAAGAGTTTCAGTGGTTGCTCCTAATGGAGGGCCACAGAGAAGGGAGCTCCACTCCCTCCTACAAGGACGCCGTTGCGAGGAAAGGCAAGTCCCCACTGGGTAATGTCAGAGGTTCTGTGGAAGAAGAAAAACGAAATAATGAAAAGGAGATAGATGGGGCCAGGCCCAAAGAAAATGGCAGCACTAAAGATAAGGAGGAAGAAGACAAAAGCCAGGGAACAACGAACAATAAACAAAAAGGACCATGGAGACCCAAAATGGAGATCACTCTTAGAGTAGTGTTAAATGATCTTGCACTGCAGAGGCAAAGAGAACATATGGGGACTTACGCTATAATTTGCAAATTCATGGGACTATGGTCCACTGAAAAGGATTTATAGACATGGATCAAGTACCACTAGAAACCCAAAGGAAGCATCGATCTTCTTCTTGGGTCAAAGGGATTTTTCACCGTGGTGTTCACAAACATCAAAGACAAACACAAAATATTCGAAGGAGGAACCTAGTTTTATGCAGCAGCTCGCCTCTATATACCGCCTTGGCTGATGAACTTTGTTCCAGAGCGGGAGACTTTCACTTTGCTACCTGACTCGGTAAGGCTCTATTCACTACCTCTTGATCACTCGCAAACTGAATCGCTTGATGCCATTGCCAACAAACAAGGTCATTTTTTCAAAGCTTCGGAAGCCACAAGAAGGGGCAAATACACATCTTATGCAAGGATCTGTGTAGAAATGGATCTATGAGAGCCCTTCCGGATGAAGTCATCCTGGAATTTTTTGATGAGGAATGGGTGCAAACTGTGGACTATGAGCATATCCCGTTCAGATGTCGTAAATGCCACGAACATGGACACTTGTTCGGAGATTGCCCTCTTAGTAGAGTAGGCAACAACGGCAAACGTAATGCAATGAAGGACACTGAAAGCTTTCAGAAAGTGGCAAGTAGAGGAAAAGGAGGTAAAAAGGGACCAAAGCAACATCATAATGAGGGTCAAAAGGCGAGTGAGAATAGGTATCAAGCACTGGAAGAGAATGAAGAAATGGCAAATGAAGACCAATCTATGGAGGACGGCCCTAATGAAAAGGAAAAGGAAGAAAACTGCAACCCAACACAAGATATTGTTAATAAGAAAGAAACTATGATGAGTGAAAGAGAACTAGAGATGGATTGGGAAATGATCTAGAGTGAAACAGATCTAGAGGACCATGAACTTCAAGAAATTTTAGATAAGGAACACCTAGATTTGGAAGGGTTCTTGATGCAGGGAACCATTGGAGGGATAGATTCACTACCCCAAGAAGACTGCAACAGAACACAACATTTGTTTTTTATGGAAAGCTCAGGAAAGGGGGTTAGATAAAGGAAAAACGATTGACAAGCAGGAGTAGAGAGGTGTAAAAACAATGAAATCAACTCCAGGATTAGCTACTAGAAATGCACGAAAGAAGAGGGGTAGGAAAAAGCAGAAGGACCTCTTGATGGAGTGTGGAAAGTTAATGATAGACTCGGGTAAGATGAAAGACCTAACGAGTTACTCCTTCACAAATATTTAATTATGAAGTTCACATCCTGGAATATCGGAGGTCTAGGTAGTAAAAGAAAACAAAGAATGCTTAGTTATAGAATGAAACAAGAAATGCGAGATATGATGTTCATCCACGAAACGAAATGTTCCATTCAGAAATTAAAACTAATTCATATCAAATGGCTCAATAGATTTGAGCTTCTAGAGGTTAAAGCTGAAAACACAGTGGGGGGCATTCTCACTCTTTGGAATCCCCAAAAAGTCAGCATAATAGATGCAGAGGCATCTAGAAATTACTTATCAGTGGTCATTCAACGAGTGGGGGTTTCGGAAACCTTCCTGGTCACAAATTTATATGGTCCTCAAAGAATAGATGACAAACACAAATTGCTAGAATCCCTAATTGATCTCAGGAACAGAGAGGCTGGAATTCCTTGGATCATGGGAGGTGATTTTAATATGATCAAATCTCTTTCGAAAAAAAAAAGGAGGTACCATAGCGCTAAACAAAGACTCCTTAGCATTCCAATCATTCACAGATGATATGAAAATGGTTGATTCAGAATTAAGCAACGACTTTTTTACCTGGAACAACAAAAGAGGAGGGGAGGCACACGTAGCCTCTAAATTAGACAGGTTTATGATATCAGAGGAGCTTATGCTTATAGATAAAGAAATAACAACAAGAGTTCATCCCTTTGGAGGTTCCGATCACTCGCCGATTCAATTGGAAATCAAGGGTATGGTTTCTCTGAGGAATAGGCCCTTCAAATTCGAGAATATCTGGCTCTCCCACCCGGACTTCACCAGTAACACTGAAAGATGGTGGTCTGAAGACATGCAAGGGGAGGTCAGCGAGGTTCTCAAAGACATGCAAAATTGCAAAGCACTAGGCCCAGATGGTTTCAATGTGGATTTTTTTAAAGCTTGTCGGCATATTGTCAAACAGGATATTCTGAATGTGGTGGAGGATTCCAGGGGTAGCAAAACTATCCTGAAAGCCCTCAACACCTCCTTCATCTCCCTAATCCCCAAACACGGTTCAGCTCAAACTGCAGATAAGTACAGACCCATAGCTTTATGTAATGTGGTATACAAGATAATATCCAAGGTAGTGGCCAATAGACTAAAACCTCTCCTTCCTTCTTTAGTGTCAGAGGAACAATCAGGTTATGTGGAGGGTAGACAGATTTTAAATAACATTATTCAAGCCCATGAGGTGGTTCACACGCTTACCAGTAAAAGGCAGGCGGGGATGATCATGCAATTGGATATTGCCAAAGCGTATGACAAGGTGAATTGGATTTACATCAAGAAGGTTCTCACTGCTTTTGGGTTCGACCACAACTAGGTCAGATGGGTCATGGCTCTCGTGACTACTTCCTGCTTCTCAATTTTGGTGAATGGCTCTCCCTCAGAGATCTTCTTTCCTTCTAGAGGCCTCAGGAAGGGAGACCCGCTCTCTCCCTTTCTTTTCATTCTCATGATGGAGGGACTTGGAAGGTCCATTAAGCATGCCAAGGCAATGGGAAAAATCAAAGGGCTTCAATTATCTGAGAATGGTCAAGCTCTGACTCACCAACAATCTGTAGATGATACCATGCTGCGAGAAATTCCCAAAGTCAATGAAGCTTCAGCCTACAATCAAATCGTGAAGGAATTTGCCATGGCTACAGGTATGGAGGTCAATCTCTCTAAGTCAAAAATCTTCTTCTTAAACATTAACATTGCTATTCAGAGAAATATTTCAAGAATTCCTGGCTTCCAAAGGGATTCCCTCCCCACAAAGTATTTGCGAGTTCCTCTCACAGCCACACCAATGCACAAGAGTATGTAGTGATTAGGTTCAATAGATAGAGTATCCTCGAGGTCTCTGCAAGGTTCATAGTTTATCTTTGTTGTGTTTATTGGGCTTATTAGTTTGAACACACATTGAATTTTTAAACTATGATATAACATAAAAATTATTCTGTTCAAATTTGTGATCGCGAGAAATGATAGGAGGAGTGCGGAGATCTAAGATAACCACTCAATAGAGATGTTGAAAATATCGACAAAGAGACCTAGTGTGCGCAAGATTTGAGAGAAGGAAGACAATGTTCATGTCATATGCATCATAATCTCTTGTTGATATTTTGTAGCCCTCCATAAGAGTATTAAGAATGTAAACATCATTCCCAAGTATGATTGGCGAGGTGTGCTATAAACGAAAGCAAAGATAGTGAGGTGGCTAGTATCCTCCCATTATTCGTTGAATGAATATTGTTTGAGTAATGTTGTGACACAAGTCTTTGTAGGTAGGTGCAAAAAATGCAAGATTGATGGATGTGTGCTATATCTCGACTATTGAAAAGATGCAAAGTTTGTTCAAATTTCTCCAATGCATTAAGTGAATGTTAGATCCTTCACATAGCCTTTGTCCCAACTCTATGAAGACAACATTAAGGAGTTAGGTCACAATCTGTGGAAGATAGTAATGGAGTTTTATTGTGACATTCATAAAGCCGTGTGATTGAGGTTGGGATATGATTTCTTCGGAAATGGCTCCACTCTTGCGGAGAAGAGGGAGGTGCAATTTTTTGCCAATAAAATAATATATTTTAACCTATCGAAAAGAATATTATTCTCGGTTTTAGAAAAGCCGGTGATTACCCCCCAATACCATAGTTTAGAAATATTGTCTAGGAGAGGCATATAGGTGAGTAATCATGCTATGCATGTGATTTCTTGTATTCCGCCCCAAAAGAAAACTCAAGAACATAAAATAGAGATTACACATTTGTACAAAATCCTTTGAAAGGAGGCATCGGGTCATGGTGCTTGTCTCTTGAGGAAAGAGAATGTGTATCAATGATAAAATCGGTATTGGTGTGGATGCTATTAGTGTTATTGAAAACAAGTATTATGTTGGAAAGAAGACCAAAATGGATATAGCCTAGCAATCCGTGAGCAATGTAGGAATTAATAACATGCTTCTTTTTTCCAATGTGATTAGGGAATATCATGACCTCTAGTCAAATGCCACCATGTTATACTTCTTTCCATGGAAAAGTATGTGGAAGATGGAAGAAGTGAGAGGAAAAGTATTGCAATGTGATTGATGGATGATTGGAAGGAAAATAAAGGCAGTTATAGCTAGAAAGAGTTGTAGGTATTGGATGTATGCCTTTTATAATATTTTGTTTTCTAAAGGCATGGAGGAAAGGCACAAGGTTATGTATGAAGGTGCCTCTTAAAACATGGTTAGATTATTGGATCAATTGAAGTTTGTTAGCATTTTGAGTGATATTGATAGAGAACAAGTTAGTTTGTGGTAATATTTTTTGGCATTTGTGAAAGAAACATATTGAGCACAATGAACTAATGTGCAAGTGAAAAATTAGTTGGAATTGTCTAGTGTGAGATAAACTCGATGATGCAAACAAATATTCTTAGTATATGCAACTCTCTAGAAAAAAATAAAATGCACCAATATAATATTAAACTATTCCATTAAACCAACTATTTTATATAGTACATTATATTTCTTAACTTGATAATATCATTAAAAATAAATAACCTAATCCTCTTAAACTTTATCATATTCATGAGCAAATAATAATAATAATTAAAGAAGAAATTAAAACATTAATATCAAAGCAATATTTTAATTATATATATCCGGAGGTGAAGGGTGATGTTGGTGAATTTTGATTTCAAACTCAACGGCCCCATTTCAATTTTTTATAAAAGCTATGAACCGCCTCACCTGATGCCAGCCTGTCGGATTCCAAAATCTTTAGGCATACGAAATGAAATCCCTAAAACATAAATAGCCCATCCAATCCTGCGGCATTAGGTAGGGAGGTTGTACAGTTGAAGCCAGGCGAGGATGGGCATTCCGTCCTTACGACAGGAAAGGAATGCGTAGAGGAGCCATGCATGTGGGCGTTGTTTTCTAGCTTCCCTGATTATGAAGGAATGCGTAGAGGAGCCATGCATGTGTGCGTTGTTTTCTAGCTTCCCTGATTATGCCTTTACATTTGGCATTGTTCCATCTGATGCTAACGGTGGAGCTTCACAATCAGCCGACCCATACCAGTGCGTGGAATTTAATTTGTGAGTTGCCTGAGAGAGAAGAAATCAGATTTGTTAGATGTTTTTACCAGTTTTCTGGTTTGTTTTTTTTGTTGTTTTTCCAGCATGGCCATGCTTAATTGAATAATTGTTACTGTGTCTGTCTTTCTTGGTTTTTGTTTGTTTTTCTTTTATTTTAGAATTTTTATTTTGGCTTGGTTCTTGTTTTCTCTTTTCAATTTGGGTGGAGAGGGAGAGGAGATTGGATCTAGTTGGTTTGGGTATTTGGGTGGAGAGGGAGAGGAGATTGGATCTAGTTGGTTTGGGTTAGGAGGGAGAGGAGTTTGACTCTAGTTGGTTGGGGTTAGGAGGCAAGAGAATGCTAAAGAGAAAAGAAGAGGACATGGAATCCCACTAGGACAAAGTATGCACCTTTTTATTTTTTATTTGTATTTTAAGATGGTTTTGTAATGGATCATCTGAATTAATTGTGTGTGTGCTTGGATCATTTTATTATCCACATTTGTCTTCCTAATACTCCTTGTTTTGGCTTTGTGTTTGCAGTATAAGGATAGAATTACGGATTGATATGGGTCTTTTCTATTGCAGGTGAAAATCTAAATTATGGCTTTCCTAATTGACAATTTATTCATAAATAAAACTGCTATAGTTTTCCCTTGTATTTACACAACTCCATGTAATTCCATGTAAAGATAAACCCAATTTAAAGAATCCATGATATCTGATGCTTTGGATTTGTAAGACTGTATTTAAGAGCTGTCAATGTTCTTCGATAGTTACAGGTTTATTTTCTTTTATAATGTTCGTTTTTAATAGAGCAGAGTTATATTTCTCAGCGTGCGTTTGTTTTGCTTTTGCTTTTAGAGAAACCCGGTAAATTTTAAATCAATGAAAACCTTTTAAAAAAACTGGGGTTTATCAGGATTCGTTCAAAGATATGGTCTCACACAACCCCAGTTGGCATAGCTATGGAAACAAATCCTTGCGTGAGGGTAAGCGCTCTTGGTTTCTCCAAGGCAATGCGGCCTTGTTCTGGTTTTTGTTTTGTTCTTGTCTCTGCTGCCCGGTAAGGTAATAGGCTCTGCAATAACTTCCTCTGCTGCCGGGTAAGGTAATAGGCTCTGCACTAACTTCCTCTCCTTCATGCCTCTGCCCCTGCCCACTGCTGCTCACGGTTTTTTCAGAGGGACAACGCTTTCTATGGGGCAATAGGTCTTGTGATTTGTGCTAATGAGTAGTTTAGGGTAGGCACTTTTATTTTGTCAAAGGTTGAAGCAAAATTGCTGCCTCCTTGTTTGAAATGAATCTCTTAGAAATGGTGTCATACAGGTTTAGCATTCTTTATTCTCTCTTGATCAGTATACTATGAACATTTTTGTGAGATAGCCCATACAAGTGTGTTTTCTATTTCTGAACAATTTTGTGGAGGAGGTAGCCCATATTAGTGTCATTTTTGTGAGTTTAGCCCATATTATTAGGGGTTGCTGATATTGTGTGAGAAAAGAGAGGATATTTAGTTGTTCAAGACTTTCTATTAGCATGCATAACAATATATATTGCAGTTTATTACTTTTAATTTCATGTGAAATGAGTGGGGAAATTTATAAAAGCCAAATTTCTATTCTGTGTCCCATTTATTTATTTTGAATTGGATTTGAAAGAATATTTAATTAATTGTATTTTGTATTTATTGTATCAAGATAAAATGGTTGTTAAACATTTAACCTTCTTATGATATAGGTGGACTAAGGAGGAGAGCACACATGGAATATTGTTTAACAAAAGAGTAACATCTTTTTGGTGAGTTGGAAGGTGAGAAGAAGTTTTGCACTAGAATGTAATCAATTCATGATATAGACCAACAGAATAGCAGTTAGATTTGAGAGAATATTTAGGTGATTGTTTTTGTTTTTATTAATGCACACTAAAATTGCTACTAAATATTTAATTCTCTTGTGATATGAAATAGGTATGTAGAAAATGTTCTTTACAAGAGTAAGGTACTGTGCCAGACAAGTACATGGAGAGGGGAGGTTGATGGAAGGTCCAAGTCATATAGGAGTAGCAAGTAGATGATGTGTAATTGGTTAATACAATTATATTATTGTTGATGTAAACATAAGAAAACTATATAATAGATATATAGTCAAGCATTTTCTTTTTGAGAGGGGCTTGCCCCTTCTCCCATCCTTCATGGATAGCCATGACCAAAGCTATCATGGAGGAGTGTCTGTGTTTTTATTGTGTTTATCATGCTTTGTGGTTTAGTTTTTAATTTATTATTATTATTTTTCTATGGCTTTGGTTTTTAAAATTCTAATCCATCATTTTATAATAACAATTTTTTAAATTATTTATTTTGAACATTAATAATATTTTTTTTACTTTTTTAATGAAGTGATTTTTTTCATAATAATTTCATAATGAAATTGCTAACAAAATATTACCTTGAAATTTTTACTGCACTATTTATGTAAAAGCTTTTGATATATTTAATTTTCAACCTCACATTTCAAAATTTAATTTTTGCATTTTAAAACTTGGATTTGTAGAGATTTTATTTATTTCAAATTTACTATCTCAAAATTTAAATCTTAGCACATTTAAATAATAACAATTGTAAAATTACATTTAAAAATTTCCATGTTTGAAAAATTTGCAATTTCATTTTTAATAGAAACTAATCTTCAAAGTTCTAAAATCTATACATGAACATTTTTACATGCCAACCACATTTATGAAAATCAGATTTAAAAATTTCAATGTTTGATGACTTGGGACACTTGTACTATTTAATTTTGAATTCCACTACTTAAAATTTGATGCTTATATACACATTTACATGCTCCAATGACATTCATTTGTGAACTTTCTACAAACTAAAATCTGATATATCTAATAAACTAGAACATTATAAAGAGAAAGCTTAAATCTAACATTATAAACCTAAGCTTAAATCTATATATTTGTGTTGTGTTGTATCCTCTTAATGTCAAATGTTATGTTGTTGCTGTTGTGTTTGTGTGTATAAGGTGATACACATAACACTCTCTGTTTTAAGTTGATTTAACCATTCAAAAATTGATGTTTGCATTCATATAATATTTAATTTCTAATTTGGTTTTATCAAAATAATTTAAATGCTTTTGATGTTCTACACTTCTAACCTTAAAAAATAGCTTTTCATTAATTGTATGTTCAACTATAATTTGTTAAAAAACATGTGATTTTTGTATGAAATTTTCAAATATAATGATTATACTGTCATCAAATTTGTATTTTAATATATTATAATGATGAGTTTGAGATGGTAAATTTGTATTTCAAATTAATTTACATCCATTTGGACTGCATTGTATGATGTAAGTATATAATTGTAAATTGAACAATAATTTTATGAAGAGTTTGCTCTTTTTTCTTTTTTTTTTTTTTTTTAATATGGGATGAATTTTTAATTATAATGATCCTTGTTTTTTGTTGATGCGTTTTTTTTTATGTTTCAAGTGAATCTAGATATAGATGGCATTTTTTTGCCATCTATACATGAATTTCTAAATTTATTTTGTCCTTTATGACATTTTATTTTATAAATTTTTGAATTTTCCATTAAATATTTAAATCTCAAATTTTAATTAAAACTAATTTATATTTATAATATAATGTATTTTAAATTAATTTGAGAGGTTGCATTTTAAATTCCACCCTAACATTTTAAAACTTAGTAGTGTATTTTATATTCCATATTATAAAATTTCAAGTTTTAATACATGTTAATGACAATGAGAAAATGGAATTTAGAATTATTGTTTGATTTTTGACAAGTCTCTACAAATTAAAATTCTAGATAATTAATAATAATGAACTTTCAAAATTTGAGCATTTATACAAACAACTCACTTTTCAAGATGTTACATTTAAAATTACAAAGACATAAAAAATTAAATATCATAAAAAACACTAAAAAAATAAAAATGATGATTTTCAAATTCTAAAAATTTATATAAAACTAAAACTTTTAATTTATATGTTTTGTTATATTTAATTATATTTAGTGTGCTATGTTGTACCATGTTAATGGTTTATGTAAATGTTTTGTTGTTTGTATTTGGTTATGGGTGTAAGACTGTGTGTTTTTACAAGAGTTTAAAATAATGTAAGTGCTTGGAAATTTAATGTTTGAGAGAGGAGAACATTTACAAAAATTGTGTATTGTGTTTGTATGGTGTTAGAAATTTTTATTGTATATTAAAACTATGGTGGTGAATTTTTATTGAAATGTTTAAATATTTAATTAATTACTTTGTGATTTTTGTATGGGATATTATGTGTATTTTGAATTAATTTGAACAAGTGTGTGAAGTTTGTGCATTTTAAAATGATTTAAATACATTGAAATTTGATGCTTGGGGGAGTGACTTGTACAAAAACACTAAGAAAATGTATTTGATTGTATGACATCTAATTCTATAATTTTTTCAGTTGCATATTAAGCTATGCTCTCACCAATACTTTCAGATTTTTCATTAAATGTTTAGATACAATAATTAACACTTTAGGATTTTACAGTAGTTCAAGATAATACAATTACTTAGAGATTTGATGTTTGAGAGACACGGACATTTAAAAAAAGGTGTATTTTGTCTGTATGATATTATAATTTTATATTGTATATTAAACTATATTTGTTTATAAAACAAATGTGTTATTTTTTTTAAATGTTTAAATTATATGTGTGAAATTTGTGTATTTTAAAATAATTTAAGTGCATTGAAATTTGATGTTTTGAGGGTCTCACTTGTTAAGAAAAATGTATTTGATTTTATGACATTTAATTCTAGAATTTTATATTGTATATCCAACTATGGTTTCCCTAGTTCTTTCAAAAATGTTTAGATATAATAACTTAACAGCATGTGTTTTACAATAGTTTAAGATAATGCAAGTACTTGAAAGTTTGATGTTTGAGAGAGATGGACATTTAAAAAGAAAAAATTGTGTATTGTGTTTGTATGTTATTATAATTTTATATTGTATAGTAAACTATATTCGTTGATTAAAAAAAAAAATTGTGATATTTTCTTGTAATGTTTACATTTTTAATTAATTCTGTTGTGATTGTGATTTCTGTATGGGATATTATATGTATTTTGAATTAATTTGAATATATGTGTAAAATTTGTGTATTTTAAAATAATTTAAATACATTGAAATTTGATGTTTTGGGGGAGTAACCCATAAAAATAAAAATAAAAATTGTATTTGATTGTATGACATTTAATTCTATAATTTTAAATTGCATATTCACCCATCTTTTCCCCAATAGTTTCATATTTTTCATGAAATGTTTAGATATAATAAATTAACATTGTTTGTTTTACAATAGTTTAAAATAATGTAAGTACTTGGAAATTTGATGTTTTAGAGACATACCATTTAAAAAATTTGTATTGTGTTTGTATGATATTATAATTAATTCTTGTATGTATTTTGTATGACACTTTATATGTATTTTGAATTAATTTCAACTTAAAATTTGTGTACTTTAAAATAATTAAAAATAAGTTGATATTTGATGTTTTTAAAAAAAAAAAATAGATATAATAAATTAGCAGTTTGTGTTTTACAATAGTTTAAAATAATGTAAGTACTTGGAAATTTGATGTTTGAGAGATAAGCATTTAAAAAAAATATATTGTATTTGTATGATATTATACTGTATATTAAACTATATTTGTTTATAAAAAAAAATGTGATTTTCCCCTTAAATGATTAAATTTTGAATTTATTGTACTCTCATTTTTGTATGCTATGTTATATGTATTTTGAATTAATTTGAATACAGGGGTATGATTTGTGTATTTTAAAATAATAAAAATACATTGAAATTTGATGTTTTGGGGAGTGACTTGTAAACAAATAAACTGCATTTGATTGCATCACATTTAATTATATAGTGTTAAATTTCATACTCATTTAAGCTTACCCCATAGTTTCCTATTTTCGTGAAATGTTTAGATATAAAAAATTAACACTTTGGGTTTTACAATAGTTTAAATTACTGTAAGTACTTGGATATTTTATGTTTGAGAGGCATGAACATTTAAAAAATTTGTATTTTGTTTGTATGATATTATAAGTTTATATTGTATATTTCACTTTATTTTTTTATAATAAAAGAAGTGTGAATTTTTATTCAAATGTTTAAATTTTTAATTAATTATGGTGTGAGTTTTGTATGCCATTTTATAGTGTTTTGAATTAATTTGAATACATGTGTGTACAATTTGTGTAGTTTAAAATAATTTAAATACATTGAAATTTGATGTGTAGGGGAGTGACGTGTAAAAAAAATTAAAATGTATTTGATTGTGAGACATTTAATTCTATAATTTTAAATTGCATATTCAAGGATGATTTCCCCAATGCTTTCCCACTTTTCATGAAATGTTTAGATATAATAAATATATAATTTGATTCTTTTAATTAAAATTATTTGTTTATAGATATTAAGGACCATTGTTTTATCCCCTCATGGAGGTGGATATCAAGAGTACCCATAAGGTTGGGAGGCTTTCTCACCACCCCATTGCTTCATATTTCAATTCAAGAGGGTTGGTTGGGTGGCCAACCCACCCTATTCACCAAACTTGTGAGCATTTCTTATTAAGCTTAAGAGTATGGCAAGTCTTCACTCTTGTCTCTATCACCTGATTTTATGATGTGCTACATAGTTCCCTCCTATTAGGTGGTATTATTTGTGGGGACTTTCAACATGCCCAACAAATTTCATGTGGCCACTAGGAATTTATTTTTCCATTTTTCACCTTTTGCCAATGGTTTGGTTTTGTTTGTGCTTTGAACTAGTCTATGTATTAGTAGTTTGGGGCTAGAGATGGCCAATTAATGGGTAACTTTGACTCATGACTTGTAACTTGAAATCGTGGCTTCTTCTAGAGTTGGTTTTCCGCTCCCTCTCTTCAAGTTTGGAGTTAGTGCATTTAACCATCCTTTTGGTGCTCACATTTCTATTGGTCTTGATTTTATTGGATTTAGTGAAGTGTGTAGCACAATGTTTAGGAGTAGTTGGGGTTACCCACTAGTGCTTGTTGGAAATGGCTTGAAGCTTTATCCTACCCAAGGTTTTCCATCTAATCCTTGTTACTATGTTCTAATGTGATCTGCATTTTTTTTCCTTGTGTTGTTAATAACAAGGACAACTACCATAGAATTTTCCCACCAGGTTCCCAATGGAGGAAAGTTATGCGTGACTCCAAAAATCCAAGGGAGGGTTCAATAGTCTTATCAAAACTCGGGTGGTATAAATTTATTTCGTAACCGGATCGAAAGGGGAACACGAGCGGTGCATGGAGAGGCTAGTGCTCCCCCAAAACCATCGCCCAACTTCACATGTAGCCTTCTTCTCTCCAATCACAGTGAAGAAACCTCGTGCCATAGGGTAAATATTCAACGCTTCCCTCAAAAGGGGCTTCCATGTCTTAGAGATACATTTAAGCACATCCACAAGCCATGCCCATAACCCATAAAACATGCAAACCAAACCATTACTTGAAAAATATTTTTCAGAGTCTAAAGCTTCCTCATCTAGAAGAATGTAGAGAGAAAAATTATCTTGCACCACTCGAGGACAACAACTAGACTTCAACATAGAATTGTACGAAAATGAAGAAGAAATAGCCTTATTGCAAGCTGTAACTGCAAAAGAAAAATATTTATTTGCCAAATCACGAGGATTCACCATTGAACTATGTGCAGAAAATCCATGCAAATAGAGCAAAGATTGGGCGGCTAGGCTTTTGGGGGAAACCCTAGGCACCACAAGGGATTCGAGAGCTCTTTCCATTTCGAAAGATATATGAATATTATTATAGCCAATATATTCCCTTCCCTAATTAAATTCATTTTTTAATATATTATAATGGTGATTTTTTTTTTTATAGTTTATTCTTTGGTGATAAGATTCAAAAATAGTTATTTCATTTTGTTTGTGTGATTTTATATTATATAAAATATATATCAATAAATATAGAGCTCACTTTCTTTGACTTATGTTTTGAGCAACTTCCCTCAACAAGGATTGGAATTTAATGGGCAAAATGTGAGTCACAAGGCATTTTGCCCGTATTTGACGTTCAAACATTTTGCCTAAGTGTTTTTCCTCATGTGTTATAAACTTCACAAAACACATTTTTGATGGTTTATTATTTTCCTAAAACGTTATTAGTAGTCCATACAAATTTGTGTTCCACTTTGGTTGGTGACTGTCACGGTGTCAGGTGTAAAAACCATTTAACAGTTTGGGCTTACGAAGAATGGAAAAATCAATGTTAGGAACTCTTGATGCAATGTAAGTCATGGCTCCATTGGTCATGTAATTTATTGCTTGCAAAGCGAGTTTGACTATCGTGTCGAAGGGTATTTCACATCCATTTATTCACGGAGCATGGATTAAGATTGTAAAGATTAGGCAAGCATTAATGTTGCCTATATGCGTGCCTCTCTCGTGACTGTGACTGAGAATGATATGGAGAGGGATTGCTACATGTTAGTATGGACTATTAGGCTTTGGATAAGGGCTCTCCTCTTTTTTGCATAATATGTGTATATTGTAATTCCACACTATAGTCACCTATGAAATCTAATCTGTGAAAAGGAGTGGAGGAGGCGTAAGGTCATGGTGGAATTGGTCATTGACATCTCTTAAAAGCATCAAAATTTATGTTTGATATGCATATTGACACATTGCGAATTCTACGTATACAACTTTTAGCTCAGAAACTTACGTAGATTCATGTCAAACTCGGGTTTAAATAGGTATTTTTTGATGTGAGAATGTGAGACTTCATGTCTCATGTATTCATATGATATGTATTGTTCTCCGGGGCTTACTGAAAGTTGATGATTGAAAATTTCTTTTAGCTTCAGAAATTGATGGGGTTACAACAAGGTTTGATCGATTGAAACCTTTTATTTATTTGAATGGTGCCACCTTCACAACCATTTGAAATATCAAAATGCTTCTTGTGTTCATTTTCATAAAATACATACATATATATATATATATATATATATAAAGTGGTAGGATTGTTGAGCTAGTTGTAGAGGCTAGCAATAGAAGTGCACATATATATATATATAAAGGGGTAGGATTGTTGAGCTAGTTGTACAGGCTAGCAATAGAAGTGCATATTTCTATGATACAAGCACCAATTTTTGATATGAGAGATGGTGTCCACATCCTTTGAAAACAAAACCCTAAATGAAACTTCTAAAATATGATACCTTAACAAGTAAGACTATTTTTACTCAATAATCCTCCGTTTTCAAATGGAATTGTGTTTTTATTAAAAGAAGATTACATGCTCATATGTGAGACATAGGAGAGAGGAGATGGTTTATGTATTGTGTATATTAGCTTAGAATTGATTCATCTTACATCGTATATGATTAGAATAGACATTATAAAAACAATATATTATTCTCTCGCTTCTCAATTGTGTGTGTGTGTGTGTATAATTTATATCGTTTTGGGTTCGAAAAAGTAATTGGAGAAAACAATGCTTGGGTTCACATACCTAAATCATTGAGAGGAGAAGCCTCGAAGCATGTAAATTTGCATAGAGATTTTTATTTTAGGTCCTCCCAACATAAATTAATTATGAGGACGTTTAAAAAATAATTAAGAATCTCAATCCATATATCCTATGCCGAAGCGATTCAGTGAAGGAGAACTCAAACCTTTTCCATGGAAAAGAAAACTCAATTTTCCACATATTTTAATCGAATTAATTGATTATATGTGTAGGACTATAATCATGTAAATATGGAAATTAAAATGACCATACTAATTCTATTTTGCATGATTATCTTTTCGCAATTCTCGTTCAAATGTAGAATGACTAAGAAAGCTTAATTGGGTTCAAAATTATATGTTGTAAAGCTCCTCAAACATATGTGTTGATCTTTTTTGCTAGAAGAGTTGAACTTAAACCACTCTTCCCTTATAAACAAGTATGCAACCATTAGCCCTAATAACTCCAAAGGCCCATAAATCCTAATACCATTAACTAATGATCTTATTAAACACAACGTTGCTAAAGTAATGGTTTCTAATGGTGGAATTCATGGTGAATGGTTGTATACTTGTATATAAGGTGGCATATTTTAGTCTAAAATCAGCCATTATCATTCTTTACCTAAGCCAACCCACAACAAATCACTTTAGGTTGTGTATTTGCTTTACTTCTCCTCTACTCTATGTCAAGATGGTCTTTAATTTAAAATCAATTAGTCATTCTTATGATTTGTTTTAAGTTTAAAATGATAACAAGAGTGACAAAGTAGGGCCCATTGCATTGTCTTTTCTATGAGAGCGTGTCTATAATGGTTTTGAACAAAACTTATAATCAAGTACTTCTGATATTTACAATTAATTTTAATTTGATTATTAACTTCGTTACTAGAGGAAATGATATAAATATAGATTTTAAAATAGAAAATATGTTATAATTATTAATTATAATGAAACAATAAGAATATAAGAAAAATGTTTTAAGCAAAAAATTGTTGGTGAAGGGTTAATTTGTTTACCAAAGTACCACTTTTGGAGTGCAAAATTTTAAACATAGGGTTGTTTCTCATTTAAAAAAATAAATTAAATTCAAACCCTCCCTTCCACTACTCTTCATGTAGCCCAACCCAAATATTCACCATGAAACAAACCATAAATTTTGACTCGTAAAGAGGAATCCAAATTCAAACCCTCCCTTCCACTAGCGCAACCCAAATATTTACCATGAAACAAACGAGAACTCTCCCAAAAACCAATTACAGTAGTGTTGGAGGTCTCCTGAAATCTCACATAATAAAATCCATTTGTCATGATGCAAAGACGTGTCGCAAAGGATGGCCACCAAGCCATCTCTCTTAATTGCATGGATCGCCCATCCCATACTCATTTCTTTCGTCCATCAACACCTTGATTGGGATTAAAATTCTTTGAAATAAGAAAAATTGATATTTTAGTTATTCATGTGTTTTTGAATTCTTTACATTTATATATAAAACACACACACACATGATTTTTATATACATTTTTCATCATAATGTAATGTTGTAATTTAAGATTAATTGAAACTTTTAACTTGTAACCTTTCATAATATATTTAAATATAATATCTACAAAATTGTAAATTTTGTTTTAATTTGATGGATATTATAGCAATATATTATACACAACAATATAATATTACCTTTCATATATATTATAATCATATAATATATTATAATATTACTTTATGCAAAAACGCTTTATTTAATTTAATTTAAATATATTGAAATTTGATGTTTAATGGATATGAACTTCTCTAAATTTATAGTGGGGTGTGTGATACTTAATTTTCAAATTAAAAGTTGTACAATAGAAAATATATTTTTATTATAATTTGTAGTTTTTAAATTAAACATATATATAAATTTATTTAAAACGAACTATATATAATAAGAGGTAGTTAAATTTTTGGATATATTGAAGTTCATCTAGAATGCGAAGTGTGAGGAGACGCGCAGCTAGGGTTTCCAAGAGTTTCAGTGGTTGCTCCTAATGGAGGGCCACAGAGAAGGGAGCTCCACTCCCTCCTACAAGGACGCCGTTGCGAGGAAAGGCAAGTCCCCACTGGGTAATGTCAGAGGTTCTGTGGAAGAAGAAAAGCGAAATAATGAAAAGGAGAGAGATGGGGCCAGGCCCAAAGAAAATGGCAGCACTAAAGATAAGGAGGAAGAAGACAAAAGCCAGGGAACAACGAACAATAAACAAAAAGGACCATGGAGACCCAAAATGGAGATCACTCTTAGAGTAGTGTTAAATGATCTTGCACTGCAGGGGCACAGAGAACATATGGGGACTTACGCTA
>APFE030909572.1:91726-130653 GCA_000404065.3 Pinus taeda | reverse complement strand
ATGAATTCTATTTAAAGCGCATGGAGGGTCATTTGTAGGTTAACCGTGCATGAGAGAAGCTTATGTAAATTTTCATTCTTTTATTAATAAATTGCCTGTAGTAGCCATGTTGGCACAGACCGTGGACTGTTTCCCTCTCTGAGGGTTTTAACCACGTCAAAATACTGGTGTATTGATCTGTGATCTATTTGTGAGTGGTGTCCTTTTGGTGTTCTGTCTGAGGAACTTACCCTGTAAATTCCTACATAACTATGGTCATGGATCCAATCATCTTGTCTTTCTCCTCTGAGTTGATTAGGAGGTCAATTTTTCTTATAAAAAATGCCCCCTAAAGTATGAGATCAGAGGCAGAGACGATGGCCAAAATACTTTATGAAAAAAGACTGTAATTCATTGTCAAAATCTTTGTAGAGAGAGAGAGAGGTTTTGGGCGATAAGGAAAACCTGATACAACAAAAGTACATATATTGAAACTACTAAAATCATGTCCTGAGTCGGGCATTGCCATGCTCAGTAGATATGTCAGAGTAACTTTCTCCTCAAAGATATAACAATGTTGGCCACCAATATGGCACAAGGCAGATCTAGTGTCATAATAGATCATCCTAAAATATCTGTCTCCAAAGAACAATATCGTATCTTGGGAGAGGGAATAAGGTTTAATGATGCAAGCCTCTACCCGAGGTCTTGATTCCCTCTTCACCGAACATCATAGATCAGTACATGTGATAAAGTGAGTTGATGTCGAACATGAACGAAATCATTTGATTACCAGCCAATAATAGAGGCTGTTAATAGATGTGAGCAAGGCCACCGATAATGGTGATGGTCTCCAAGATGTACAGTGCAAACAAACGAGTGTGAAATATTTTTTGTCGTCGAACACTCGTAGAATCGCTTAACCAGGGGCCAATGATGAAATCCCGTGGTCAAGCACAAGGTAACCTTCCACTAATGTCTGCAAGCCCCAAGGCACTGAATGTGTTTCTGGGTTATCTTCCTAGATAGAGTGTTGAAGTCAATAGGAAGGAACCTATTGAAAGGTAGGCAATGACGTGTCCTACATCAGTCGACATGAAACTAGACAAGGATGATTTTGTTTTTTGAAGAATCTTTTGAGATTTTGGGTCTAAACAATGGAGGGCATGATGAAAAGATATGTAGGGTCAGTTGATAGAGGAAACAAATAGGGACCCTTGAACAATAGAAGGCACAACAACGGTTTTAACCAGACAACACTAGACTCATGAACACTACAGAGTGTTTAAGATACGGAGATGCAATGACATCAGGGTATATAGGCTAAAAACTCATAGGTAGGTAGGGTTCATACTGAGAGGCTATCAAAATGAAGGTTTATCTAAGGGAGTGCCATGTTCAAGGGAATGAATGCTGCCAAACCACGCTTTCAAATATAGGATATAGTTGAATTGTCCACTTTCCCCGTCTGATTTTTTAATGAGTCTAGATGGGTAAACTCATCGATCTTCTCATGTTTAAAGAGTTTGAAGAGTATCGCAAAAAGAATGACTCTTTGCCCTATCTGATTAGTTTAATGAGTCCAGACAGGCAAACTCGTCGATTTTTTCATCCTTTAAGAGTTTGAAAAGTATCATAAAAAGAACAACTCTATATCTTATCTGTGTATTTAAAGAGTCTAGACTAGACAACTCATTGGTCTTTTCATCTTTAGAGAGTCTGAAAAGATCGTAAAGAGAGACTCCATGGTGGTCCCTTTGTCATAGTTGTGAATCGGGTGCGACAAAAGGTTAATAGTATACCTGGATCGGTTAGTTTTCCGTATTTTAATCTATTGAAACTGGATAAAGAGAAACCTTTTTCCAATAGATGTCGACCTCATTTTGTTACGAGTACGAGGCGACAGATTAAACTCGTGTTTTGTCGTGACACTTTAACGAGCTCAGTAACAAAAACTCGGGATTTTTCATTTTTTAGTAGGCAAGAAAAAGTACCTGAAAGAATGCTCGGGTCATCTTTAGCATGTTTAATGAGCAACAAGACATAGCTCAGGATATTTTTAGTTTAAAGAGTGAGAAAAAAGTGCCTAGAAAGGATGCTCCATTGGTCTTTTTTAGTTTATGAGCTGGAACAAGATAAAAAAAGAGGTGCTCAGAGCATCTTTTGCATATATTTAATGACTGCAAATGATGAAAAACTCGGGGATGTTTATATTGTTTAAAGAGCGATAAAATATCCCTAAAAGTGCTTTACCATTTATGATATAGATTTTTAACGAGCCCTACTAAAAAAACTCAGAGATGTTTATATTTTTTGAAAAGCAATAAAATGTCTCCAAAAGTGCTCTACCATAGTTAGATAGATTTTAATGAGCTTAACGATGAAAAATCGGGGATGTTTATATTTTTTAAAGAGTAATAAAATATCCCTAATAGTGCTCTATCCATCGTTGCATGGATTTAACGAGCGCAGTGACAAAAACTCAGGGATGTTTATATTTTTTAAAGAGTAATAAAATATCCCTAACAGTGCTCTATCTATCGTTGCATAGATTTAACGAGCGCAACGAAAAAAACTCGGGGAGGTTTATATTTTTTAAAGAGCAATAAAATATCCCTAACAGTGCTCTATTCGTCTTTGTAGTAGCTTAACAAGCCCAAAGAAGAAGACTCCAGGTTTTTCGAATTAATGAGCAAGAAAAATACCATAAAAAGAACGCTCAATGTTTCTCGATCTCATGCTTGAGTTTAGAAGGGTCTATGCCATGCATTTCCTCATAAGACCAAGAAAAAACATCATGGAAGTCCCTAAACGGCTAGGTGAAACTCACAATTTCCTCGGGATTGTGATTGGCTCCACTCTGTATATTTTCCATGATGCCTATCATGACATATCGGGGGGCAATGTTTGTGAAATATTGCCCTTGTTTCCTTCCGAGTCCAAAAGTTGGATAGTTGGATACGGTAAGGAAACGATTTCATATGCGTCAGGTGACAGGATGTGAAGAGGCATCATGTTCGAATCAGATATCGAAACATTATGGTGCGAATCCTACCAAGGTCGCTCTTCTAACCTCGTGATCTCTCTAATAGCTTCGTCCATCGGTAAGACTTGATTGAGTGGATCGAAATAAAGAGCGGTTATGGGAGGGGCAGTGGTACCATTGGCTGAAACCAAAGTGACTGGAGATTTGGATGCAAATTGAATGGCTTGATAGGCCGATTCAATTGGTGACAATGGCATTTTCTCTCTGTATGTGTCAATGTCTGAAGGAGCTTGAAGGATCCATGGATCAGTCTGTTCATGAGGAATATATGAAAGCATGTTGACCGTTTGTGGAACCTTGGGCAACTGAAGAGGGAAATAACCCATGAGGGAAGAAGCCTTCAATAGACCAGTACCGATACTGATGTATGAGTCAATTCCACCTCCTACTAGGGGTACAGAGCCACCTGGTAATGGTGAATAATCAGGGGTGCAAAAAGACAACCTTTCCATCCAATGGAAACTGGATGATGTGAAAGACAGTAGATACGACGGATGTCATGGCATATGTCCAACTGCGACCCAGCAACAGATTATAGTCAATTTTCTTTTCCACAACTTCTACATCCACCGTTACTATTTTCCCAGCCAAAGTGATGGGAAACCCAGCTAAGTATCCTTTTGGTATAAAGGTGTGGCTGTCAAAAGATTTCAGGGAGTTCGATAGCAGGGAGAGGGTTGGAGAACCCAATGCAAGACAACATGAAGCCGACATGATGTAGGTCGAAGCACCTTCATCGATGACAGTTCTATGTATACCTTTACCTTTCGAAGTGATATGCACTTGAAATGAAATCTAGTGGGAAAGGGGAGGTTTACACTTGTCCATGTCAAAAATAGTAAGCATGGAATCCATAGGGTCAATACCTCTGATAGCTGAAAGAAAAGCGTTCCATTGGCTGGGCCATGTTTGTAATACTTCGAGTGCTGACAAAGCCAACGTCGCTTGTGCCAAATCCTCTACGATATTGTAGTGTTGGGTGGCACGTGCAGATGTATTGTGCATTGTGCATCGAAGTGCCCCCTTGGGGGGTCGAATTAGAAAGTCCTCAACTGGCCTTTCGATATGCAAATCATTGGGCGGCTATCGGTTTTGACCTGCGGATGGTTATGCTACTGGTGCGATAGGAGCTCCATAAGTTTTGGCTCTTGTGGTGAGATCTACCGTTCGAAATGTGTAAACGACAAAAGATCCTTCTCTAGCTGAAGGATGTTGTGAACCATCGTTGCCCGCTAGCATGGGTTACTGATAGTTGGCAATAAGATTTTGTTGTTGCTAAGTGGGAAAAGGATTCCTAAGGATAGCGGGGGTCTTACCAATATCCCTTTTGGCAAGGTAACCTGTGCATTCCTGAAGCCGCGGAGAACGCCAAGTTTCATGGTCTTCAACATAGAGTTTGCAAGGAAATATAGCAGGTGTATCCTTTTCATCAGCAGTAGGCGTAGCAGCCTTCTATTTTGGGTTGGGCTGCTTTATTGACTGCTCCTCAGAAGGAGAGGTATTTTTCTTATTCTTCTTTTTCTTACCACTGGGATTTTGTGTAGACTGCACAGAGTTTATCGTAGTGGTAGGAAGAGCAATCGTTTTGGCAGTAGTGAAAACATTGGGGTTGCCAGGGGCATTGGGGATTATGTCATAAAGAGTGCCAGACTGTGAATATATCAAATCCAAGTGTTGGGCATGATGTATGGATTGGTCTTCTATGACTGCACCACCTAGAGTGACATCTATAGCGATTTGCGGAAGTAACGATATGCAGAACTAGTCTGTTAAGAGAAAGTTTGGGAGGGGAGATTTGACTAACCTCCACCTACGTCTCCATTCATGAATATGATCGGAGATGTGGGTGGCAGTATCCTAATGAAACAAAGTAAGGAGCTCCGTCCTTGTCTCATAACAGATAGGTAACTGAAAGTGCTTTAGGAACTCCATCACTAAAGTATCAAAGGTATTCACTCACACGCGTGGTAAATCAATATACCACTTGTAGCATTTCCAGTGAGGGTGCAGGGAAAAAGATGTAACCGGACACTACCATCCACCATAGAGTTAGAAACACACCATAGATGGTAGGTGGTGACATGAGTGCTCGGATCCTCCCCTTGTTTTCCGTCGAACTTAGGAATGTCTGTCATATTTTAAGCGGGATCGGTGGCCATTGTAAGTTGTGGTAGATGGGGTCGTTTGTCAACTTGTATAAGTTAGGGATATCCAATGTTACCAAAAAAGGCAAATTTTTGAGTGCCCCCAACTTGGACCATGGTGATGATGGATGACCTGAGGAGCTCTGCGCTCCAACCATCATTTGGTTCCCCATGGTGTACATGTGTTGTGTGGTGTAGTAGTTTCTTTGTGGTACGGTGTTATAGAGTGGATTTCCATGAAGATTTTGATAGTGGGGTATGAAGTTGCCTCCAGTATAAGTGGCGCCCCCTTGACTCATCTAAGATTGTGAGTAGGGTGCCCCCATGGAGTGGGTGGGAATCCCTTGTGGATTCCCAACCGACACAGAACTAACCATATGGAATCCCTTATTGATAGAGGGAACACTCATGTCAATTAGTGACTGTCCATGCACGCCTGAGAACAGCAGGGGAACTATGACATTCCCCGCTGCCATGTGCATATTGGGAACTACCCCAGATATCTGAATTTGGGGGCTGGAACAATACATTGGCTTCCTACCTTGTTGTTGGTAAACTGGAATCGAGCCCATAGTGCCACATTGAGTGTTGTATGGAGCACTATATGTGGCACTAGTTGAAGGTATGCTTTGTGGCACCATAGGAGTGGAACCTGGCATCTGCTGGGTTCCACTTATAGAGGGTGTTATGTGAGTTGCAGTACCTAGGATGAACAGGATTGCGAGATTCCACATTACCGGTGTCGCGATGACCATCGAGTGGAGAAGTGGTAGAAGACTCACAGTGACTCTATAATTCCACAACCCTTGAGTTTTTTACTGAATGGATGGGAGATTTCCTCAAACTAAAGAAGGAAGTATAGGTACGACGGGAGTAACGATAGGTTCCGATAGATCTATAAGTGGAGTGTTACAATGAGGAATAAATCCTTCCATGAAGAAATCCTACAACAAACTAGAATCGTCGGTCATCCAGACAAATCCCGTGTGTGATTTAAGAGACCGATTCCTCGAAGATGAGGAATCCGAGTAAGTGGAACTCAGTGGATCCTCCACAATGAGTGGAGAAATCCCTAACAATCATTTGGATTGATGATGAGGGTCGGATGTAGCCACAGTGATTGTTAAGTTTTATCAAATAAATTTTAATTTGATATTCTTTAAGTCTCAAAAATGATAGCACTCGGGTACCTAAAAAGAAAAAATACACTAAATATGTCAACTAGCAAACAGAGGGAAATTACCTCCTCTGATAAACACCGATTACTAGAGATGAAACCCAGTCTCTCAATGAGTAACAGAGAAGGATGGCCAAATGTATGGTTACGGTTACTTTTGTGCTTCACCCAGACCTCAGATTGAGGGGCCAAGTACTCTCGTGAAGACGAGCACCCTCCCAAAAACTAAATACAAAGTAGATCCATCTATTTGAGGTTCCAAGACAGGCCGTCCCAGTCACCTTAGGTAAGTACCTAGAAGTTTTTGGCACTAGAGATACCTCAAATCACAAACATTACCAAGGGTGGCATAGTTGTAGATAGCACGCTGTGTGGGCAGGATACCTGAGTCCCCGACTCAGTTCTGAAATCCCTGAAGGGACCCCTAATACACAGAATGCCCAAAGGAGTTGTAAAAGGAGGCAGCCTACCTTCGATTACAATCCGATGTTGTCTTGTATTTCGCTTCGTTGTTAGTGGAGTGGTCCTGGTAATATGAGTGCAGAAGGATTTTTCACTCATTAATGACACTAGTTTGATTTTCAACCTTGCGCAGTTGACTCACACTCTTATCCCAAGGTCCTAATCTATCTAATGTTGGTTTGCTCAAAAAGAGTTAACTGATCAAATTTAGTGTAAATTTTAGTGTACTTGCTTATTGGTCTTCGGTGGGGGTGTTGACATATGAATATGATGAGACTCTTGACTCAATAAACCATGCAAAGCAATGCTTTGATTTTTTTTTCAATTTCTTATGTAAACAAGTCTTAATCTACACATGTATCATTTCACATATTCATGGATTCGTCAGTGCATCTAAAGTCTTTCAACACTTTGCATAACCGAAAGTTTCTTTTCTCAATATTCCCTAACAACTGTTGAACCAAGGAAAAACAGCCTACAACTATTTCGACAGAAGGAGACATACAGTTTATCAACTTTTCTTTCAACAAAAATGACTTTTATGAGAGAAACTAAAACATTTTCTTAAAAAAAAAAAAAAATTCGACACCAAATTTTTTAGCATGATACTATTGCAGATCTTATTTTAGTCCCTGAGACAAGTTTCCCCCCTTTTGGTCTACAAAATCTCTTGAAAAACATGGAAATGGGTCACTAACGCTCTGTCTATGTGTAAATAGAGCTTTAGTTTGGCCACTAACGCTCCTTGTGCATAGTCAAAGAGATTTATAAAACTCTATGTAGACCAACAACCTGTGTTAGTGAGGGAAATAGCTCAAAAAGTGGGCTTTTGGGATCCGTTTTTCAGAAGAATACAACTTTGCAGGATGCAACAAGGTAGATAGTGGATCAGAAAAGGATTTGAAGAAATAGGAAGCTCATAGAAGAAAGAGAAGATCTGAGAGGAGTCCAGGCAACCGGGAACTAAATGTATAGTCCCTAGCGGAGTCACCAATTCTGCTATGGGGTAAAATGCACAGGATGAAAACTACCCTCGAAAGTATTCCTGGGACTTTCGACAGACCGTAAGGTTATCTGCAAAAGATACCTGTTACACACATGTTCATTTATCAGACATACATTGACTGGGTATGGAAAGAGGATTGCCTTTGGTTTTTCCTAGATTCGCTTGGGGATCTTTGTGCGGTAAGAATAACTTGTCCTAACCAGCTCCAAGATGATTCCTGCACAAAAGAATGAAGAAAACCAATCAAAACATACACTTCTGACAATTAATGCAAGAATCTGTAACAAACATGTATAAATGTATAACTTATCTACTCAACACAACAAGCATTAGAATGAACAAATGAATGCACAATATCACCGACACTTTGGAGTAGGGAACACAACCACAGTCCTATATTTAGAACAGAAGAGTGATTACAACAACCCTGTTGCATCAACCTTCCTTATCCCTTCTTCCTCTCTCTCTCCTTCCTTTAGCTAGCTCCTTCAAGAATATGATAGTTTCACAACAGCACTATGGGCTATCCTTCTAAATGCTATGCCCTGTTTGTAATGGCCCTCTTGTTTCTTATGTAGCAATTGATTTAGGGTTGCCCAACTCCCCCTATAGTTCATTATGGAAAAAACCATGAACTTGCCCTGTTTACAAGCTTTTTCCCATTTACCTCTGTTCTCGGAGTATAATTTCTCCAAATATCTTGATTTTTGGAGTTTCCTTGCTTTTCTTGCATAAATATAAGGATTTAATATCTAGATATTTATTGGTAGATTCGTTGGAAGAACCTCTTTGAACATCACTTAAGTTGACTAACGCTCCCCCTCGTCTAACAACAAGAGTTAGCAGGTTGACTAACGCTCCTTTATGCTTGGTAACAAGCTTTATAAAGCAAGTTGTCAATGTACAGAGAGCGTTAGTGTGGATTTTGGGCCTGCAACTATGGTCATGGATCTAGTCATCTTGTCTTTCTCCTATGAGTTTATTAGGAGGTCAATTTGTCCTATAACACCACATATCATTGGAAAATTTTTCCAAAGAACTTTGCATTGGATGGGGTCCAATGTAGTCTTTGAGTACATTTTCTACCTGTGACATGGCTGCAAACCTTTATGCTCCTTGACTTTTCTTTACTTTGTGCTTGGACAACTGAACTCTCAATCACCATGGTGATCATTTTATGGTTTCTTCAGTAAGTCTACTACTGTGATGATTCCCTACAAGAAGCCTACAGCTACCATGGAGTTCCATCTGGCCCATCACTGTAATCATCATTTTTTGGCTTCTTTAGTAAGCCTAATATTGTGATGATTTTCTACAAAAAACTTCAACAACCATGGGATTCCTCCCAAACACCCAAACATCATGTTGAACCTTATTTGACATCAATGCAAACACTTACATAGCCACCCATCCACCATTAAATTTGCAACAATACCCCCCTTTGAAATTGATGGCAACGCCATAAGCTCCCCCTCGAGCTAGGCATGGTCTACTTTAATGCCAATATTCTCCCCCTTTGACATCAAAGGAAAAGAATACTTCTTGAGCACTCACTGTGAACCATTTTAGTCTGAGATATTCAAATGGTTCTCTTGCTAGTGGCTTGGTAAATATGTCTACTAGTTTCTCTCTAGTGGATATATACTCAAGTATGACAGTGTTGGCTATAACACATTCCCTCAAGAAATGGAACTTGATCGAAATATGCTTAGTCTTTGGATGCATGACTATATTTTTAGAGATTTTAATGGCACTTGTATTATCACACATTGTCGAAATGGGATCAGTCAACTCTGCCTGTATATATTTCAAGGTTTTCTTCATCTATAGAATCTATGTATAGTAGCTAGCAGCAACAATAGACTCTACTTCAATAGTCAGTAAAGAAATGGAGGCTTGTTTATTGCTAAGCCTCGAAACCAAACATTTTCCCTCGAAGAAGGCTACACTGGAATTACTCTTCTTGTCATCAAGGACTCCAGTCCAATCTTCATCCATTTCGGCCTTCAATTTGAAATCTTTGCTCTTAGCATACCACAACCCATATTCTGTTGTACCTTGAATATATTTGAAAATCTGCTTGACAGCAACAACATGACTCTCCCATGGAAAGGCCTAAAATATAGCCACAATTCCCACATCTTACATGATGTCTGGCCTTCAAGCTGTTAGATACAGTAAACTTCCTATCATTGACCTATATTCAGGTTGATTTACCAGCTGCGTTCCATCTTCTTTGCACAATTTGCATCCTGTAGTCATGGGTGTGATGTCTAGTTTGCAATCTTCCATTCCAAATTTCTTTAGGGTTTCCTTGAGATATTTGGATTGGGATGTAAACACTCCTTGTGGAGACTGAGTAATTTGCAGACCTAAGAAGAAGGATAGTTCTCTGATCATGGACATTTCAAACTTTGTTTGCATACATTTTGAAAATTGGTGCCCCAACTGTTCCATATCACTGCCAAATATTATATCATCCACATACACAACTACTATCAGTAGATGGTTACCTTCATATTTTACATACAGGTTATTGTCAACTGTGCCTTTCTTAAACCCTTGTTGCTGAAGGTACTTATCTATTCTTTCGTACCAAGCTTTGGGGCCCTTTTTTAATTCATATAGAGCCTTCTTCAGTTTACATATGAGCCCTTCATCGAAGGTGAGTAAAAATCCTTCTTGTTTCTCAATGTAAACTTCTTCTTCTAAATATCAATTGAGAAAAGCAAACTTCACATCCATCTGATATACCTTGATATTCTTATGGATAGCAAGAGGAAGAAAGATCCTTATAGCTTCCAGTTAAGCTACTGGTGCAAAGGCTTCTTCGAAATCTACCCCTTCTATTTGGGCATATCCTTTGCAGACCAATCGAGCTTTGTTCCCAATTACTTGACCCTATTCATTCAGTTTGTTCTTAAAAACCCATTTGGTTCCAACAAAATGTTTCTCTCTCGACCTTGGAACAAGATCCCATGTATCATTCTTTTCAATCTAGTCAAGTTTTTCATTCATATCTTTCACCCAAAACTTGTCTTCACTTGCTTGCCAGAGGATCTTGGGTTCTATCTATGATAACAAAGGCAAATTTGCATAACTTGTATTGCCTACAAGTTTCCTTCTAGTTTGTACACCATGTATTTGATCTCCAAGAATATGACTCTCAATATGTTCCTTTTGTACATACCTAGAAGGTGTCTTTAGCCTTGAAAACATGCCTTCTTCCTCATCTTCATTGTCTAAATATGTTTCATTCAAATCAGCAGACCTCAAATCTGATATTTCTTCATCATTTGAGTTGATATTACTTTTTGAGGATTCAGGTTGTGAACCTACTTCATCTACTCTTACATCGATGTAGTCCTTAATCTTCCTTGTCTTCTTGTTGTAATAGTTATATCTTTTGCTTCGAATAGAGTGTCCGAGCAATATTCCTTCTTCATCGCGTTAGTCAAACTTCCCAGGGCTCTTTTCATTCCTTTTAATCAAGCACTTGATCCCAAACACGTTGAGGTGTTTAACTGATGCAGGTCTTTCCTTCCATAAACCTTAGGGAGTTTGATCACTATTAGGCCTGAGTTGATTTTTGTTTGATAGATATACTTCTGCCTAGGCTGCTTCTCCCTAGAAGTTCTAAGACACTCCTGCTTCATCTAACATTTCTCTAGCCATTTCCTGGATTGTTTTGTTCTTCCTCTTTACTACTCCATTTTGTTGAGGAGTTCTAGCCACTGAGTATTGTCTCCTAATCTCGTGATCTTCACGGAATTCCTCCAATTCTGTTGAGGTGTACTCTCCCCCTCTATCTGAGCTTAAGCATTTTATCTTTAAGTCTTTCTCATTTTCTACTTGAGCTTTAAACTTCTTGAAATGCTTGAATGCTTCTGATTTTTCTTTTAAGGGAACAATCCAAGTAGCTCTGGTCAAATCATTAATGAGAAACATGAAATTCCTCTCTCCTTTTGAGGTTTTCTCTCTAGTTGGGCCACAAATGTTTGTGTGAATGAGCTCCAGAGGTCTGGATGAGGAGAACTCTTTTAATTTGAAATGAGACCTAGTTTGCTTGCCAAACTGACACAACTTGCAAATTGTGTTATCGAGCTTTGACAGTCTTGGTAATCCTCTCACTACTACCATCTTGCTTATTTTTATCAAACTGCCAAAATTAACATGCCCAAGTCTCTTGTGCCACAGTCGTGCTTCACTTGTTTTGCTAAAATAGTAGTTAACCCTAGAACCATCAAACACTTATACATTATTGTGGTTTCCGATTTCTTTTCCCATTAGTTTTCCATTCTTTATGTTGTGGATCTCACAATATTTAGATCGAAAGGTCACATCAGAACATTTGTCACACATATGGCTAACACTAAGCAGATTGTGCTTGAGACCTTCTACATACAACACATATGTGCTTATGTTTTTTAATCAAGCCTGACTACTCCTTTTCCCTTGATTCTTGCTTTTGGGTGTGGTTTTTTACCTATTTTTTGCACATTCTTTCCCTAGTTTTGACCTTTATGTCCTCCAGACCTATGAATTTACATGATCAAATTCCCTATTTTCTTACCTGTTTAACCTATTCTACTTTCATGTTAATTTTCTATATTTTACCAAATAATACCAAAATTTATTCCTTTTTGTGGCTAAATGGGAGAGTATTGAAGAAGTATTTTGGGAAGCTCTTCTTTTCAGGTGATGGCTCGTGAGAACAAAGCTATGAAGTAGACAGGCAGTGCAGATTAACTATAGAAAAGGGTAGAATACTTCATTGTTACACCATGGATGTTGTTACAGGTTGTTGTTACACAATGGACATTGTTACACCATGGATGTTGTTACAAGTTGTTGTTACACATTGGACATTGTTATAAGTTGTTGTTACACATTGAATATTGTTACAGGATGTTGTTACACCACGCATTTATACAAGAATCTACCGTCACACCAAAAGTGTTGTCGCCAGGGATGCCACGACATCCCAAACTGCCATTCACTTGATGTTGTTATGCTGAAATTATCAAATGTTGATATTATTCCACATAACAGCTATAGGTAGTAGAGATTGTTTATTTTTAAAGCAACAAGACCCAAGCAGTTGCAATCATAACTGATGTATATTTGTATTTAGAAATAGGTTTTAACTACTTTTATTTTTGATCAGCATGAGAATCGTCTCATGACTGATATGTTTCTAATTTTGGGATGTAATAACTGTAAAGGAACTCGATCTTTCATGTAAAAGAACACGACATATAGAAAAGAACTATTACTTTGCTTTTGTAATTCTGAGTTTATTTTTAATATCAATCAACACAGTGATGTTGTTATTGTTCTTCAACTGATTCGTTAATCACTTTTGTGTTATTCCTGCACCCTGCTGAGGAGGAAGGGCCCTCCTCTTTGGTAGGGATTGTAGTGATAGAGATAGTGTACATTCTGGTTTAGTCAATTGATTTAAGGTTTCTCGTTGTGGCTGTACAAATCATAGGTTACATTCGCTGTTGTTTCTATTTATATTATATGGTTACACTAAGTTAATCAAGAGAATGGTAGTAACCAGCTGGAGTCGATATTAGTTCCTGTGTGGCGCGCCCTTGCTTTGATAGTTGTGAAGTGTGATTTAATTCTGTAGAGTGTTTTTATGTCTACATACATGGCTTGATTCAGCAATTTAGATTAGTGACATCCTTTACCATTTTTTGCATTTTCTTATTCTTGCCTGGAGTGTATCGGCACAAACAGTGCGAACTCCATTGAAACAACAAGACCTACCCTAGGTTGACAATTAAATGTTGCAATATCAGGCAATTAAGATTGATTAAAACATCACTACATTTTGGCACTGCTGTTGGGATGGTAGTTGACAATACAATCAACCAAGTTGTTTGTTTGATATAGAGTGTTCCTAGTCCATAGTTGTTGGGTGCTAAGATGAGAGGTAAGAACCTGTGCATCACTCTAACACACCTGGGTGGGCTCACCATTGTGATTACTAGGACACTTAGGAAATTTTGATGTTTTGATTAACATGTCTTCAGCTCTTTAGTTGCTGGGCGGTAAGACGAGAGGTAAGAACCTGCGCATCACTCTAATATACCTGGGCAGGCTCACCACTGTCGAAGACTGAGACACTTAGGGTGTGATTTAATACACAGAGGGTCCATGTGTGCACTTGTAGGAATTGCAAAGATATTGAAATCACCCCCACTCTAATAAGTCACAGGAATGATGGGTCGTAAAAAGGAAAGGAAGGGTGAAGATTTGGGAAGGAAGACATTTATCCAGGAACTAATCTCCAAGGCAGAAAAAGAACAATCCAACTCTGAAAGGAATGCAAGGAAAACAAGGCTTCAGAAAGATGTTACTCCCATAGTGAAAGAAGAAACCTATAATTCCTCCATATCGGGACCATATCATTCTAAAGTTAGTGCCCATACCCCCAATACCAAGGATTCAATTCATAAGCAAGAAGGGGAAACTAGTAGCCTGAATTTGAGGACCGATGGGCAAGGGGAAACTAAGGGGGAACATCAAACACCTGAGATGGAAAAGAATTTGTTGGTTTATCAATATCCAGATACAGGTAGTGTGGTGAAACAGCTAGCCCCAGGGGTATTTGAGGCACTAATCACATCTAGAAGGCCATCACAAAAACAGTTTGAAGGATGTCTGCTACAACAAGGGTTAGAAGAATTAGTCATGGGGGACAACAATGACAACAATGCTAAAACAAATGCTAATATCACCACCTTTGAGTTCCCAATTGGGAATATCAGAGGTGAAGCTTCTATGAAAAAAATCCTCTATCATCCTTACCATCATTTCAGGGGATGATTGTGGAAGATCCAGACACCTTTATATTTGAGTTTGATGTCTTATGTAGAAATTATGATTATACAGTAGATGCTCAGAAATTAAAACTATTTCCTGCTACTTTAAAAGGGGTAGCCTTGAGATGGTTCATGGGATTGGGCTCCGCTTCTATTCAAGCGTGGAATGATATGAAGGAGACATTCTTATCGAAGTACCAGGACTATTGTAGGACCAGGGACTTAAGGGAGGAGATATTTAGAATGACACACAAGGAGGATGAAAGCCTAGAAGATTATGTGGAATGGTTCCACTATAATCTGCAGAGGTCTAAACATAGCGATTTAGACCAGGAAATCTTGAAGACTATATTTATTAGAGGAATAAGGGATGACTGCCTTGACACCTTGAACCTATTAGGGAAAGGGGATATCTTGCAAGAGCCATTTGATGAAATTGTAAATCTCTTCCTAAGATGCTCTCGAAGATCATCCAAAGGGAGGAGTATAATTCAGGATGCCTCTGTCCGCATACAAAAATCTGTAGGTGGAGGAATAACCAGAGAGGAGATTGGGAATTTGTTAGAAAATTTCAAGACTGATATCCTCAGTACTTTCTCTGCCTAGATAATGACAACGCAAATCAAGAAGATACAAGAAGAAGCTGACACACCTCTGGTTGTGTTTTGTCCAACTTTTTGGAAGAAACATCCTTTAAGGGAATGTGAATTGAACAGCATCAACCTGTGTAATATCTGCAAGCTAGAGAATTTTATAGGGCAATGTCTGAAGCTTCCTAGACTAAAGGAAATACTTAGAGAATCAAGCTAGGAGGTGCAGTCCTCTTATTTCATCACACCAAGGAGGCCATGTGTTAAGTTATGGTATGTTCTATGCTTATAACAATTTAATTATGTTTCTTATTATATTCCATAGATTAGAAATCACATGTACATAAATTAAAGTGCAGATAAAACATTAAACGATCGACAGAAAACAAGCCAAGACAAGAGACACAAGATGTGGTGGCTAGCCAAGGACAAACCCCACAATGTGTGGGGAAACCCTTTGATCAAATCTTCTTTTATCTTCAATAATTGAGTAGAGAGAAATAGTACAATAAATCTGATTTATATCAGCAATAGCAAAACCTAGATCAACAACATCAACATTAGCGGCTTCATCATCGAACTAGGGCAGACGATAGCTCACAAACCGGCCGTCGGATCAGCTTGATTCCACCACCAAAACTTGCGGCTTCTAGAGGAGGTTTATATGAAACTACAATGCATTTTAGATGAGGAGATCTTCTAGTCCACGCAGGTCAAACTTTACTTTTGTAGTTGCAGCTTTAGTTTCAACAACTTCCTTCAAACTAGGGCAACTGATATATTGCAAACAGTCCGTCGGATTGACTTGATTCCACCACCAAAAGTTGTGGCTTTCAGAGGAGGTTTAGATGAACCTACAACACAATTCATATGAGGAGATCTTCTAGTCCACGTAGGGGTCAAACTTTACTTCTACAGTTGCAGCTTCAGTTTCAGCAGCTTCCTTCAAACTAGGGCAGTCGATATCTTGAAAACCATCTGTCGGATTGACTTGATTCCACCACCAAAAGTTGTGGCTTTCAGAGGAGGTTCAGATGAACCCACATCGCAGTATAGAAAAGGAGATCTTCTAGGACCATTAGAGAATGGACTCTTTTCTACACAGTAGAGAGAGAGAGATGTGATGAGATGAGTGAGTCCAAATGAGGAAAAGTCCTCCTATATTTATACACAACGTTGGTGTCTGAATAGATGCTACTGTTGGGCTTCTGAGCCTACATGAGTTGTAGTTCGGCTTGATAATAATTCCATAATAAAAATAAATTCATATCTCCATGAATACTTATCGGAATCAGATGATCTTTATATCAATCCTACACCTCTCGATGAGAGGAATCTAATAAAAATATTATTAGCCATGAAAAAGATGACCCACATGAAGTTTTACCCTAGTTTCAAATTTTAACACTCCCTCTTAACTAGGGAGAACTTCATTTGCAATCTGTCTATCGGTCATTACTATTCATCCATCAAATGCACTGCCCTGTATAGCTTGAACCTTGCCCTGCTCTGCTCTATTCTACCTATTCTACTTTGTCTTGTTCTGCCCTATACTGATATGTATGGCTATACTCTATTATGTGATACTCTACTTTGTTCTGTTCTGCTCTTCTTTTGTCCGAATTATGAAGAAGAAGAAATGATCGAGGATGTATCATACTGACTCAAAGTCAGTCTCAGAGTACGTACCACTGGTCCCAGACCAGTCTCAACCAACCCGAAGTCAACGTCATAGTAAGTACAACTCCACTGGTCCCAGACCAATATCATCCTCCACTGACTCAAAGTCAGTTTTAGAGTGCATACCACTGGTCCCAAACTAGTCTCAACTGACTCGAAGTCAACTTCATAGTAAGTACCACTCCTACCACTGGTCTTAGACCAGTATCGCAGTCTCAGAGAGTGTACCACTAGTCCTAGACCAGTCTCAATCGACCCGAAGTCAGCATCATAATATGTACCACTCCCACTGGTCCTAGACCAGTACTGCAATGACACGAAGTCAATCTCAGAGTATGTACCACTAGTCCCAGACCAGTCTCAATAGACCCAAAGTCAGTGTCATAGTATGGTACAACTCCTACCACTGGTCCCAGACCAGTATCATTGATCCCAGATCAATGGAGGTCATCCTAGCGTAGGGAGTACGATAGATACAATGATGAATCCATCGGTACTACTATGGTCCCTAACTTCATTTCCCTGCTCATTGATCAGATGAGAGGTACTTCCATGAGTCCTAGACTGCATGGGTAGGATGCCTTGAAAGGAGAACTAATCAATCATGTCCTCATAGGAGAACACATCAATCTTGCTACAATCACCATGAAGAACACATCAATCTAGGCCGCCATGGAGAACACATCAATCTAGGCCTCACAGGAAAACACATCAATCATGCTACAATCATAATGGAGAACACATCAATCGTGCTACAATCGCCATGGAGAACACATCAATCTAGGCCTCACAGGAGAACACATCAATCCTGTTACACAGGAGAGTGAATCATCCTATTCCATAAGAGATCGAATCATCTTGTCCCACAAGAGAGCGAATCATCTTGTTCTAGTGCACACCACCAGGGGAGGGTGAGTCACCCTAGGGTCATATGTTGCTCCAGTAAAAATCACAAGCCCTTAGAGCTCCCAAAGCTCAATGTATGCAACATGCAGGACCCTTGTACAAGGGTTTCTTGACGACTCCAAGTAGTTTGGGAAAATCACAGATTAGATCTTTCCTCAGGGCTTTGACAAGGTGTATCAACCTGTACATCATCTTAATGTGATGGAGCCTCCTTGCTCATCGACTTACCATATCCCAGATGATGTCTATCTATTGGAGCAATCAACGAATATGGGATTCCTCAATAATTGAATCCGACCTCTGGTTGTTACAGAGAATCACAGTGGTATCCAATGTAAATCAAACAACTCACTGAAGAGCTTTCGCAACTATATTGCCTCACAAGAGGCCATGCTAGTAGCAATATACTCTGCTTCGGTGGTGTTCAAGGCCACTAACTTCTGCTTCCTGCTCATCCAGGATATAGAAGCAGATCCCAAGGAGAAACCACACCCGGAAGTGCTCTTATGGTCCTCCATATTGCCTACCAAGTTAGCATCTATGTATCCAAATAGTCTCACATCTTCGTGTATCTTAACCCATAAGAGATTGTGTCTTCAAGACATCTCAGAAGATTCTTGGCACTAGTCTAGTGAGGCTCAACCAAATATGAGCTCACAATGCTAACTGCAAAGCATATGTTCGAATGGAGGTTCACCAAGAACATCAATGCGAATGAGTTTTTGAAACTCAGAGGCATTTCCCAAATCTGGTCTGACATCACTACCATATAACTTCTGAAAGTTAAGATCGTCGAGGTAGTCATAGGCTTGCAGTCCACCATACCAAATCTTTCTAGCATCTTCACCACATATTTTCCTTGAGATAGGAAAATTTCCCTTGGCTTCTGCCACACTTCAAGTCCTTGGTCCTTCATTTCAAATTCAGAAGCCAACTCCCTCTGACATTTTTGAATGAGAGGGTCTACACCTGTTAGAAAGAGGTCATCCACATACAACACTAGTATGAGAGGTTTGTCGTCTTCAACCTTAAAGTAAAGGTTAAGATCGGCTTCACTCCTAGTGAATCCCAACTTCATCAAATAGCTATCAATCCTCTCATACCATGCTCGGGGTGCTTGCTTCAGCCCATAGAGAGCCTTCTTCAACCTGCATACATGATATTTTCAATCATAAATCTCAAATCCTTCAGGTTTCTCCACATAGAACTCTTCTTTGATCGAACCGTACAAGAACGCAGTCTTGACATCCATCTGATGTATGTTCCATCCTTGTGAAGCCACAAGAGCTATGATCAAGTGGATGGTCATATATCTGGCAACAGGTGCAAATATCACATCATATTCTATACCTTCCTTCTGGGAGAAACCACGAGTAACAAAACGAGCTTTATACTATTCCGTACTTCCATTTGCTGCATGCTTTATCTTGTAAAGCCATTTTGAAGTAACAATTGTCTTGTCCTGGGGTCTAGGAACTACTTCCTAGACATCATTCTCCATAATGGCCATAGCATCCTTCCATACTTGATGCTTGATGGCATCTAAGAATCATGAAGGCTCATTTTGTATGATCGTGCTCATGATGGTTAGGCATCCCTGATACCTGTTAGGTTTCTTATTTTCACGGAAGGTTCCTCGGGGTGCAACATGTCCTTCAACATCATCAAGTAGCCCCCTAAGCCATTAAGGCCTCTTCTTAGAAGAGGAAGGCTCATGTGGAGGAGGATCAATCGGATCCATAACTTCTTCTACATCAAGCATTGATTCATCATCCTTTTCTTTCAGTTCCCTGGTGTCGGCTTCTTGAGGGTTCCTCAAAGTTGGAAGATTATCCACCTTGCTGAGAGCCATATCTTCATCAAAGGTGACATCATGACTAATCACGACTTCCCTTTGACCGACTACATAGATTTTATAGCCTTTAGTATTTTCACCATAGCCCATGAAAATTCCCTTCTTTCCAAATGCACCCAATTTATTTCTTTTCTCTTTCGGTACATGAAAACATACAGGGCTACCAAAAATTTTAAAATCAGAAACATCAGGTTTCTTACCGGTGAATGTTTCTTCAGGAGTCTTGGAACCCAATGCTTTATGAGGGCATCGATTTTGTACATATACGGCGGTGTTTGGAGCTTCAGCTCATAGAAACTTCGGAAGTCTTTGATCATGTAGCATGGCTCAGACAGCTTCCACAATTGTATGGTTCTTCCTTTCTGCCACACCATTCTGCTTTGGAGTATGTGGTGTAGTAGTCTCCCTCTTAATGCCAACCTCAGGTATGCCTGAGTGAACTAGTTGTAATATATCAGAGGTCTTGCTTAGGCTTGAGGGGAATGGTCCTATTTTGAGCTTTCCTTTGGCATATCCCGAACATAAACCTTCCTTTTCTACTCAGAATATAGGCATCCCTATCAGCATTTGTCTTACACCAAGTAGAGATTTATAATGAAGGGGGGACAAACCTCTGATGCCAAAGTTTAGACTGAAGAGATGTGTCATAAGACATGACACCTAGCAGACTTCCATCAACCTGATATAATGAATCAACACGAAACCCAAAAGTAAAGGCATCTTTAACATTATTTTTCCATATACGTACCTTGCCATCGTTGAAGGTTACCTTCTAGCCTTTGTCTTCCATTGCCGAGATTGACATTAGGTTCTTTTTGAGGTCATGTGCATTTAATACATCCTGGAATTTCTAGCCTTCTTGAATGGTTGTCCTCTTCCTTGATTCCCAAATCTCCTCTTACCTTTGCTATTGAATTTTCCATTCCTTCGATTACCATGAGAAGGATTTTGATCATTGTCAGAGTGAGAGTTCTTTCTATCAAGGAATTCCCTTGCATAGTGACCTGCTTTATTGCAAATGTAACACCGTCCTTTTCTTCCACCCTTAGGTCCAGCCTCTCTTTTCTTAGCATGATAAGAAAAAGCAGCAGGAGGACCTTTAGGCAAGGGCATTTCTTGCTCTTCTACCCTTGTTTCTTCTTGAATGCATCTAGCCATTAATTCCTCGAAACCAGGAATTACATTATTGTTCAGAAGAGTAGTCCTAAACATGTACCATTTGGATGGTAATCCTCCAAGAGTTGTGAGTGCCATTTCTCTGTCAGTAATAGTCTCCCCAATAGATAGGAGATCATTCTTGATCTCGGTGATTCTTAAGAAGTATGCTTGCATACTCTCATCTTTTCCCTTCTTGATTTTCCTCAGCTTATTTCTAATAAACAAAACTTGATTTGCATCATTAACTTTAAATAAACTCACCAGTCTATCATAGGTTTCCTTCGAGGTGTTTAGGTTGGAGATGTAGGCCACCAAGTGCTTGTCGATAGAGTCCCAGATGATCTTCTATTTTGAATTCTCTGGTTTTCCATTTGTTCCATGCAGCAGCGAATGCATTTCATGGAGGCTCAACAATATTGCCTCTTACATGGTCCAGCACTCTTTGATCTTCTAGGGTTGGATCGATAGACATCTTCCATCCATCATAGTTAGCTTTCTCACGGAGCTTGTCTTTGGCAGGAAAGAGTGTTGAGGATGTTGGCATTGTGGCATAGGTTTAGCAGGTTTGGTGCTATGGTATAGGTGTTTTGCTTGATTGCAACTCACTCTGGTGACAGATCTCAGTTCAGGGTCTCAAAATGAAAGAAAAATATATATACGCAGGTTCTTCGTGACGAAGGCACGTATACACACGGGTTAGTCATTCAAAAGTCGTGTATGTGTATAGATGCACTCTCATGCAAGGAAAAAGCGCATACATGTGGGAGAACTTATTTTTGGTCCGTGGTATTTAGTCCTTGGTATTTTAACCTATTGTTTTGGGCCATGGTATCTCATCATAAGTGTTGATCCCAAGTATTGGGTCCATGGTATTGAAGTGTTATGGTTTTTGGACCGTAGTATTGTGAAAGGCCTAAGGCTATAAAAGAGGAAGGAGATCATTTGGCAAGGGATCATCTGATTGATTGAAAATCTGATAACATGCTAGATCTGGAATACTAGTGATTGGGTTATGGTGTAGATCTGGATCTGAATGAAGGAGGAACTTGAGCGCAAAAAGGAAGGATAAGTTCTCTTGATGGGTCAAAATCTTAAAGCTTGAATAGTGGTATCTCTGTATGATTTTGGTTTGTGATATGTGGTGCATGCTTGATCTATAAATCTGATAATCTGGGTTAACTAATGTTTGAATGATTGAAAGAGTGAATTATCCTTTATAGATCTGTACGCAGGTTCATTGAAGCTAAGGCGCGTATACATGCAGTTTCTGCAAGTGAAAGAAGCGTATATGCTGGTTGGTCCCAATGCAGAAGCGTATACACGTTTTTGCAAGTGAAAGAAGTGTATACGCAGGTTGGTCTCAACGAAGAAGCGTATACACGTTGTTTCTGCAAGTGAAAGAAGCGTATACACAGGTTGGTCAGAAGCGTATGCATGTAGGTTTCTGAATAGTGAAGTAGCGTATGTCTCTTTAATTATGTTTTAGCTGCCTCTACTGTTTAGCTACAGTGTTCTGGGTTCATAATTGGTGTGTGATTACTGTTACTGTGTTCTGGGTACAGCAGTCAGAGAAGTGTTTATTTGATTTAGTACTAATTGGTGAAAAAGAGATTGTTTGATGATTGATTGATATTCATGGATCCAGTCTGAAAATTTATGAAACATGGTCCCTGGAAGAAAAGAGAAGGTTGTAGCTCTCTGCAGGTTGCAGCCTGCATACTGGTAAAAGACTGCACCAATACAAAATCATTGTAAAAAGAAGTTTCTAATTGAAAAGAAGTTTCTAATTGTAAAAAGAAGTTTGACATTGGGTTTCCACCTTATATCTTGTGTTCTTGTGTGTGATTGTCTTCTGCTCTATTTTATTGTTCCTAGTTACTGTTTATATGATTACGATGTACAAATTAATGTTTAACATCTGTAGAATATATTCAATTATAAGTCTACATGGTATACGCGGGTTTCCTTATCTGTAGTTGCGTATATACGTGGTTTTCTCTAACTGAAGTAGCGTATATGTTTTTGGTTTGAAAAGAAAATAATTGACCAGATAATACTGATTCACCCCCCCCTCTCAGTATTATTTCCAACAGAGGACCCCATAGTTCTTTTAGGATAGCCTTGCCAATCTTCCCTTCGGTGATTGATCTTGCTCTTGCTTGGGATTTGTCTTCACCTTAGCCTCAATACCATGTTAAATTATGGTATGTTATATGCTTATAACAATTTACATCATTTTCTTATGATATTCCATAGATTAGCAATCACATGTACATAAAGTAAAGTGCAGATAGAACATTAAACGATCGACAGAAAACAAGCCAAGACAAGAGACACAAGATGTGGTGGCTAGCCAAGGAAAAACCTCACAATGTGTGGGGAAACCCTTTGATCAAATCTTCTTTGATCTTCAATAATTCAGTAGAGAGAAATAGTACAATAAATCTGACTTATATCAGCAGTAGCAAACCCTAGATCAGCAGCATGAACATTAGCGGCTTCATCATCAAACTAGGGCAGACGTTATCTCACAAACCGACTGTCGGATCGGCTTGATTCCACCACCCAAAGTTGCAGATTCTAGAGGAGGTTTAGATGAACCTATGATGCAATTCAGATGAGGAGATATTCTAGTCCACGTAGGTCAAACTTTACTTCTGCAGTTGCAGCTTCAGTTTCAACTGCTTCCTTCAAACTAGGGTAGTCGATATCTTGCAAACTGTCCGTCAGATTGACTTGATTCCACCACAAAAAGTTGTGGCTTTTAGAGGAGGTTTAGATGAACCTACAACACAATTTAGATGAGGAGATCTTCTAGTCCACGTAGGTCAATCTTTACTTCTGCAGTTCCAGCTTCAGTTTCAGTAGCTTCCTTCAAACTAGGGCAGTCGATATCTTGCAAACCGTCCATCGGATTGACTTGATTCCGCCACCAAAAGTTGCGGCTTTCAGAGGATGTTCAGATGAACCTAAAATGCAGTTTAGATGAGGATATATTCTAGTCCAGATGAGGAGATCTTCTAGGACCAGTAGAGAAGAGACTCTTTTCTACGCAGTAAAGAGAGAGAGAGATGTGATGAGATGAGTGAGTCCAATTGAGGAAAAGTCCTCCTATATTTATACACAACATTGGTGTTTGAATAGATGCAGTTGTTGGGCTTCTGAGCCTACATGATTTTTAGTTTGGCTTGATAATAATTCCATAATGAAAATAAATTCATATCTCCATGAATACTTATCGGAATCAGATGATCTTTATATCAATCCTACACCTCTCGATGAGAAGAATATAATAAAAATATTATCAGCCATGAATAAGATGACCCACATGAAGTTTTTCCCTAGTTTCTAGTTTTAACACCATGGCAACCGTGACCTCCAGGTATGTCTCAAGACTTTTCCTCTTTCAATTTGTGGAACAATGCATATAATACTCAACAATATCCATGGCAATATTCTACCCCTCCTTCAACACAATTTCCTTCACCCTCGAACCAATGGTCTCCACTTCCTTATATTCAATATACTCAATCCCAATTGTATCCTTGGACTCAGAATTGGAGAGGAAATGCTCAGAATTCATCTCTTCCTGGACTACCCATGCAACAACAACTGCAGTTACCTCCTTTCCAAGCTCTTGCTCCAACACCTGTGTGTTATAAACATTTTTGGGCACTACAACCCCAATCATAAATGACCATAAACTGAGGGCTCCTAAGTCCCCAAAATTGTTGCTTCACTACCTAAAGGAACAAGGTCAGCTGATTACATCATCTCCCAGAAGTTCTCCATTAAAAACTGCTCAAAAATGGTCAAAACTAGACCATACTGAATACCCAGTGTAGAGGGTGCAATGCATATCACCTTCCCAGTGTTTAAAGGTGCAACGCATACTAATGGCCCCTCTGTAGGGTGTGATGTCGGGGAATGAGCAAATGGCAGGGGCAATTTGCGAGGTTGGAGTCATGGAATCTCCAGTTGCTTCCCCTCTGAACTTGCTCTCATTTTCGATTTAGGTGAGTAAGAGGATCTCAGTCTCAAGTGGATCAAGACTATTAGAGAGAGTTACTAATAAGACCAGAAGTGGACTCACCCCCCTACAATCATCTATATATGGATCCCTCATCACAGAGATCCAGAGGCTGGAATATTGTATCTTGTAGAGAAGTGTTGTTGGTTTTCTGGTGTAACTTCATAGTGTTGGGTGATCTAAGATTTACTTGAGATGAAGAAGGGCTTTCATGCTAGAGGATGATTCTGGGTCAGAACATATGGTTGTAATCCTTCTTCTTTTCTTGATATTAATAAAGATATTCAAGTTTTCCTCCATATTCTTGCATGTTTGAATGTATATGCATTTGTATGGTTAACACATATTTGGTCCTATGTTATTTATGAATCTAGATCTTTGTTCTTCGATAGTAGTATGCTACTTTGATTCACAGGTGTTGTTTGAAGCTAGGCAGATGAAGAAGAAGTGGCAAAGACCTATCAGGAAGGAGAGGAATCAAACAAGGGAACTAAGCGCAAAACTAAGGTTGGTGCCCTTTGTTCCACTCTTATCTATTTTCATAAAGGAAAGTGAAAGTAGAATTTACTTGTTTGTTTCTAAGATAGCTACCAGTCTTAGTGGGAATAGCAGCTCCGAGTGGACACTATTCCCGGTAACACTGTGCAACCCCAACTACCTATGAAACCTAACCCAAACCCAAACAATAAAGCAGCTCAGGGCATAGAGGCTCTGAATACCTTCCAGACCTACTTTATTAACCCCATGGGACTTAATGGAATACAATTGCAATTGAGCAAGGTAATTAACCCAATTCACTCCCCTATCATTACATAGGAGGACTGTGAACCATCTAGAGGAGATGTCGGATGCTCTAAGGCAGCTACTGTGCCTACACCCGGTTGTATATAGGAAGTTGTTGCATCTGTAATAGTCGACCCGCGAAGAACTGTTATTGTTGTAACAACAACCTTGGGGAAGGTTGATACAACTGTAACAACATATTTGACTATTTTAACGCAGGATGCCCCGTATCCTCAGAGATTAGCTGAGCTAGGATGACTTCATAGCCCAAATCTGATTTTCTTAGGGAGCTGCAAAATTTACATGTAAGAATTCCTCTGCTGCAAGACCTTAAATAAATACCTATTTAAGTTAAGAGAGTGAGAGATTTTTGCATCAAGAAACCTGGGAGGAAGCCTAAAGAACCTGCCACCATACATGTGATGGGGAAATTATCTAAACAATGTCTGCTCAGCCTCTCCTAACTAAGTACAATGATCTAAGAAACCCTATGGTCACTGTCTACATTAATGATAAACCCATAGCCAACACATTGATCGATCTCAGGGCTACCATTAATGTAATGACAAAGGACCTCTTTATCACTCTCGGGCTATAGGGACTCAGACATACCCCTACTATGCTTGAATTAGCAGATAGGCCTCGTGTTAAACCCAAGTGGATGTTAGAGTATATAGTGATTACAATAGCTTCCTGGAAGTATCCGACTGATTTTCTTATCTTACAGCCCAAATCCAATTTGGGGGGCATCCTTTGATCTTAGGGAGACCTTGGCTGGCCATTACAGATGCATTTATAGGCTACATGTTGGGATCTATGGTGATCTCGGATGGCCAGGAAACAAAGAACCTTAATATTTATCCCCCAAAACCAAATGTGGATGTGTACAACCCTTGGTGGGATGAGTTTGAGCTTGATTCATATCTTTACCTGCCACTCCTCACTCTGGGGAAAGCCTAGTATTTCAAAAATGAGATAGAAGATGATGTCATTAACAATTTTATTAGTAAATCACTTTTTATCGCTTCCATTAAGAATGAAAATGATGAAGAAGAGGTGGAAGATATATATTTTGAACAAATGAGAACTGCTCTAAATATTGATAGAAGTCCAATTGAGATCAAATCTGGAAAGTGTTTGAATGTTAATCCCAACCTGACTGCTGAGAAAAACCAATGGTTGTTACAACTGTTACAGAAATATAAAAAGGAATTTGCATGGGACCATATGGATATGAAAGGGTTCCACCCTAACCTATGCACTCACCATATTTATTTGAAGGATGGTTGAAACAGCCACAACGACGCATGAACCCTGCACTAAAGGAGGTAGTGAAAGAAGAACTACAAAAACTCTTGAGTGCTAATTTTATTTATCCAATATCTGACAGTCGATGGGTGTCACCACTTGTCATCGTTCCTAAAAAGAATGGCAAGTGGAGAGTCTGTGTTGATTACAGAGAACTCAATAAGGCCACTCAAAAGGACCATTTTCCCTTACCATTTATAGATCAGGTCCTTGATATCCTCTCTGGAAAGAAATTCTTTTCATTTTTGAACAGATTTAGTGGCTACAACCAGATACAGATTTCCCCAGAAGACCATCATAAAATGACCTTTACTTGTCCTTGGGGAACCTACTCATACAGAGTACTTCCTTTTGGACTCTGTAATGCTGTAGCAACCTTTCAAAGGGCAATATGGGGAATTTTGTTGACTTGTTGAATGACTGCCTGGAAATCTTCATACATGATTTTACACCTTATAGAGATGCTTTTGAAATGACATTAGTTAATCTGGAAAAAGTACTAAAGGGATCATGCTTGGACACTACATTTCTGCTGATGAAATCAAGGTAGACCCTGCAAAATAGAGGTAATTCTAAAAATTCCAACCCCCAAAATGCAGAAAGAGGTACGTAGTTTTTTGGGGCATGTAGGGTATTCAGGAGATTTATAGAATTTTTTTCAAAAATTGCATCACCATTATTTTCCTTGCTCATGAATGATGTTGATTTCTTATGGAAAGGGGAGTGTGAGCAGGCCTTCTTAAAGCTAAAATGTTGTGTATCGGTAGCTCCAATCTTGCGAGGACCTAATTGGGAACTTCCATTTCACATAGCTATGAATGCATCAGATATTTGTTGTAGGCGTTGTTTTGGGCCAAATCGAGGATAAGAAACCTTATGCTATTTACTACATAAGCAAACATCTAACCCTGGCTGAGCTCAACTACATAGTGACTAAGAAGGAGTTCTTAGTAGTCATGCATGCCATCATTAAATTCTGACATTACTGTTGGAAATAATACTGAGAGGGGGGGGGGTGAATTAGTATTAGCAAATCAATATTTTTTCATTTCCATAATTAGATTCATATACACTACTTCAGTTAAGGGAACTCACGTGTATACGCAACTGTGTTTAATGCAACTAACGTATATCCAACAAACTTATGATTCAGTTAATTCATCATATGTTGATCTTTAATCAGTGCATCATAACTTCATTAACCATATAAACAGTAACCAAGTGCAGTAAAAACATAACAAATCATCACACATAAGAAAAACACATGAACACCAAGATGTAAGGTGGAAACCCAATGCAAAACAAAAACCACCTGCTGCTATCTTCCTTTTAATATAAGAAAAACCTCTTTACAATCTTGTACTGGTGCAGATTGATACCAATACATAGGCACCCACTTACAGAAGGCTACAACATTCTCTCATTTTCCAGCTGCTACTGGAAGGGAGCTCCAACCCCCTAGCTCTTGTACTAGCCGATATGTTTACCAGTACATAGGCGCCAACCTACTGAAGGCTCCAACCTTCACTCTTTCTCAAGGGACCACGTTTCAAAAATTTTCAGACTGGATACTCCTAGATCACAACACCACAATATGAAAGGCCACGTTTCATCCAATTTTCATACTAGACCCATCAACAACATTAAAGCTCAAAATCAATCACCACTACAATACAACTATTGCATCAACCAATACCCAACAACTGAATCACTGAAGACCTGTCATAAAAACACAGTCACCAGAACATAGAGTAGAACCTAGAACTATACAACACCCACTAGAACCAAATACAAATTCAGATATCACATTTCATAATGTATATGCGACTTTGATGAATAGAACCAGCATGTATATGCGCTTTTACCAAAGAGAACCCGTGTACAGATCTGCAAACACTAACTTAGCACTTCACAACTATTTCAGAATTCAGTCATACCCAGATCATAACATTTGTAGAATAAAACATGTGTCAGTATTCAAATCTAGTCTATTAATTATCAAACCACATAATGATAATACATTCCAAGCCTTATGATCCCAATCCATCATCCATCATCATCCACATAGGTGCATCCTTGGTTCAGATCAAGAAAAGCAACACAAACCCATAACCTGCATACTGGATCTCACACTTCATCAGATATTCAATACTTGCACACATTGGCCTAATGATCCTCTCCTCCTTTTATAGTTTTAGGCCTTTCTCAATACCATGGACCAAAACCACTTACGCCTAATACCTTGGACCAAATACCTGGGGTCAATACTTCAGACCCAATACCTTGGACCAATACCATGGATCAAAATACCATGGACCAAATACCTTGGACCAAAACTTAGTTTTCCAATATATACGTGCCTTTCCTTCTGTGAAAGTGCATGTGTACGTTATATGCTCCTTTTGGTCTGTTAACCCACATGTATACGCTTCTTTGTCAAGGTGAACTTGCGTATACCTCTCTTTGATCATTAATTCTTTGCTATTGACCTACTATGCTATGATCTATCATCTGAGTGAGTTTCCATCAAGGACAACACCTGTATCATAATGCCAACAATCTCCCCCTTTGGACTTGATGGCAACAACAACACCAAATCACTCTCCCCCTTTGACATCAAGGGCAAAGGGCGGACCAAGATATTCTCTCCTAGATAAACATTATGTTGTCCATACTCCCCCTGAGTACATGCTGAAATCTCTGATTGAGATCTCCCATTGTACATGCTGAGATACACTAAACTGTCCATGCTCCCCCTGAGCACATATTGAATTCTTTGATCGAACTCCCCCTTTGTACATGCTAAGATGTACTAAAGCATCCTTACTCCCCCTTAGCACATGTAGAGTCTGCAAAAATATATTCAAAAGAACAACATGACTCTATGACTCAACTATGTGACTATGACCTTCCTATCACCAATGACTCATACATACACCAATCTCCCAATCAAGTGGGGATACACCATTTTTTACTCATCCACCCAACTAAGTGGGGATATACCAAATGTTTATACATGATTGAAATAAACATTATTACATCATCCTTCCCATGAAAAGTGGGGTTACAAATTAGGTATTTTCATGACCTTTACATCAAATGATATACATGAATTTTATAACAAGGATAAGCAATCTAAATAAGACCATGATAGTCATCAGCAACTATCATGCACCATATATGATCTGCACCATAAGCATTTGACATCAACATCTGTAACCTGCAATACCATTCTTTTGACCAACTAACAATAAGTAGCAAGATGTATCATTTAGCCACATAAGCATCATCGCCAAAGATTTCTAACCATAATGCCAACAATGCATTATTCGAAGCATATGCTCACCATGAACCTGTGCCATACCATCATCAACTAGAGCAGATAAGTGACTCAACCATATCAGACTCCTTTTCCGTAGTCTGTACCATTGATTTTTCTTCAAAACACCATATACATGATTGTGCAACATATTACTCGCGTATATACATGAATTCTCTTCATAATAAGTGCATATGAAAATTGGAATACTGAAGTTTTACAATTTCAGCTTCCCTTGGGTCTGTCATGTCTACAAATTGAGCTATGCCACATCCTTCTGACAATAATTCTGTCTTCTTCAATACCTGGGATGTATGCTTCTTTTGATTTGTTGTCTGAATTTTTCTCCTGCACTACTTTACTTTATCTCCAAACTTACTACACACATAACATCTTATATGTTTCATATTCCTTTTATTGCAATCAATAGCTTTGTGACCAAACATATTGCAAGTGAAGCAATATCCCTTAAAGTACCTGGAGCTTGATGATTTTTCTATGTGATGATATTGAACCATTATTCTTCTACATTTGGCTACAATATGTCCAAAATTATGACATATAAAACATTCAATGTCATTCTTTGAAGGAAATAACCGACTATTACTTCCACAGTTAGGGGTAATAGTTTTTTTTTGAAGAATCTCTTTCCTTGGTTGTTGATGTGGTTGACTTCCTATTTCCTTGTTGAGCATCTCAGATTTTTCATTGGAGTTTCTTACCTTACCTTGTGAACTAGATTCACCTTCATGAAAACCAAGACCAGTCTTTACAATGGGCGAACGCTGAAATTTGAGGATTTCATCTAACGTTTCTAATCCTTTAGTAAATCTAAGATTAAGAGTCTTTGTCTTTTCAAGTTCTTTTCTTAGACTTACCACTTCACATTCTAACACTTCATTATGTTTGTCCTTTTCAGTGAGTTGATGTCTCACTGTGTTTATGAATGTATCCTTTTCTGCCAAACTGATTTTAAGTTGACTGATTTCTTTAAGGAAATCTTCCTTTTCTGAGTCATTATTTTCATATGCCATGAGTATTCTAATTTCTTGATCATCTTCAAGACTATTGGAAAAGCCATCACTATCATCATGAGTATAATAACTTCTATTACCTTCTTTATACATCTTCCCTTTGTCATGAGGGCATCTAGTAGCATAATGACCAACTCTTCCACAAGAAAAACATTTGAAAAGTAGCTTACCTTTGAAACTTCCAGAACCCCGTTGAAGTTGCTTGACAAAATTTACCTCATCTTCTTCTTCTTAGATGTGTCCTGATTCATAGAGTTTTTCTTTTCCTTTTGCTGATGCTTTAAATGCTACTTCTCTCTTATCTGATGGTCCTCCTTTTCTCATCTCAAAGGCAGTTAAGATTCCGTGAAGCTGTGTCATAGTGATATTCTATAGATCCTGTTTTTCTTCTATGGCAGACACTTTTGGTTCAAATTTAGCAGACAAGGATCTCAAAACTTTCTCAACTAAGACAACTTCCTTAATTTCTTCACCCAGATTCTTCATACAATTTACAACCTCATCTATACGTATGAAGTAACTAGCTATGCTTTCATCACTATGCATCTTAAGAGTTTCATACTAAATTCTGAGAGTTTGAAGCTTAGCACGTTTTACCTGAGAGTCTCCTTTTTAGCTCAGAATGATTCTGTCCCATATTTATTTGGCTGATTTGAGTTGCAGGATCTTGACAAACTCTGATTTTGACAAACTTCCCAATAAAATAGTGACAACTTTGGCATTGGTTTCATAATCCTTTCTACCTTCCGTATCTGTAGGAATTTCTGTTGGAAATGTATATCTTTTTTCCACAATTTCCCAAACATCCATTCCAAGTGATTGTAGATATGATGTGATTCTTATTTTCTAGTAAACAAAATTGCTCCCATCAAATATTGGTGGTCTAATGGATCCCATGCTCTCTTGATTATTCATTTTGATGGATCTCCCTTCAAGCGATCAAGCTTCTTCTGAAGGACTTGGTCTGATACCAATTATTGGAAATAATACTGAGATGGGGGGTAGGGGGGAGGTGAATTAGTATTAGCAAATCAATATTTTTTTCATTTCCATAATCAGATTCATATACACTACTTTAGTTAAGGGAACTCGCATGTACACGTAACTGTGTTTAATGCAACTAGCGTATATCTAACAAACTTATGATTCAGTTAATTCATCATATGTTGATCTTTAATCAGTGCATAAGGACTTCATTAACCATATAAATAGTAACTAGGTGCAGTAAAAATAGAATAGATCATCACACATAAGAAACACACATGAACACCAAGATGTAAGGTGGAAACCCAATGAGGGACAAAAACCACTTACTGCTGTCTTCATTTTAATATAAGAAAAACCTGTTTACAATCTTGTACTGGCGCAAACTCATACCAATATGTAGGCACCCACCTGCAGAAGGCTACAACCTTCTCTCGTTTTCCAACTGCTAATGGAAGGGAGCTCCAACCCAGTAGCCCTTGTACTAGCTGACATGTTTACCAGTATGTAGGCACCAGCCTACTGAAGGCTCCAACCTTCACTCTTCCTCCAGGGACCATGTTTCATAAATTTTTAGACTGGATACTCCTGGATCACAACAACACAATCTAAAAGGCCACGTTTCATCCAATTTTTATACTGGACCCATCAACAACATTGAAGCTCAAAATCAATCACCATTGCAATACAACTATTGCATCAACCAATACCCAACAACTAAATCACTGAAGCCCTGTCATAAAAACATAGTCACCAGAACACAAAGCAGAACCCGGAACTTTGCAACACCCACTAGAACCAACTGCAAATTCAGATATCACATTTCATAATGTATACATGACTCTGATGAACCGAACCAATGTGTATACGTGCTTTTACCAAAGTGAACCTGTGTACAGATCTGCAAATACTAACTTACCACTTCACAACTATTTCAGAATTCAGTCATACCCAGATCATAACATTTGCAGAATAAAACATGTGTCATTATTTAGATCTAGTCTATCAATTGTCAAACCACATAATGATAATACATTCCAAGCCTTATGATACTGATCCATCATCCATCATCATCCACATAGGTGCATCCTTGCTTCAGATCAAGCAAAGAAACACAAACCCATAACCTGCATACTGGATCTCACACTTCATCAAATATTCAATGCTTGCACACCTTGGCCTAATGATCTTCTCCTCCTTTTATAGTTTTAGGCCTTTCTCAATACCATGGAACAAAACCACTTAGGACCAATACCTTGGACCAAATAACTGGGGTCTATACTTCGGACCCGATACCTTGGACCAATACCATGGATCAAAATACCATGGACCAAATACCTTGGACCAAAAATTAGTTTTCCAAGATATACGCGCCTTTCCTTCTTTGAAAGTGTGTGTGTACGTTATACGCTCCTTTTGGTTTGTTAACCCGCATGTATATGCTTCTTTGTCAAGGTGAACCTGTGTATACCTCTCTTTAATCATTAATTTTTTGCTATTGACCTACTGCACTATGATCTATCATCTGAGTGAGTTTCCATCAAGGACAACACCTGTATCATAATGCCAACAATCACATCACTAAGTATCAAGTATTTGTACACAATGACAATTCTACCATTCATTTTTTAATGAATAAGCCAATTTCCAATCCTAGGATTACACACTGGTTATTGTTGTTACAAGAATTTGATATGAATATTGTAGGTAATCTTGGAAAAGATAATGTAGTAGCTAACTTTCTTTCTAGGCTAACTATTGATGAGAGTTGCACTCCCACTGAGGATTCTTTCCCTGATGAATATCTTTTTTCTATTTCTACTTACTCACCTTGGTATGAAGATATAGCCAATTATCTTGCTCCAGGGAAGTTTCCATAGTATTTGTCTTCCAAGGAGAAAAGAAAAATCATATAGAAAAGTGCTACATATACCTGGATAGATGGGAACCTCTATCACACTGGAATAGATTTCCAGATCAGACGATGTATTAGAGAAGATTAGATCTTTGATATCCTTAAAGCCTGTCATGAGGAACATTGTGGAGGAAACTTCGCAGACAAAGAGACAAGATATAAAGTCCTTTCAATAGGGTATTATTGGCCAACAACATTTCAAGATGCTAAGAAGTTTGTGAAGGGATGTGATAGTTGTTAGGGGATGGGCCAACCACTCCAATCAAAAGAGATGCCATTATAACCCCAAATCGTCTTAGAACCATTTGAGAAGTGGGCTCTAGATTTTGTGGGACCAATTAATCCTTCATCTAGACAGAGATACTACATCTTGCTCTGCATTGACTATGTCACAAAATGGGTTGAGGCAAAGGCACTAACCAGAGCCACGGACCAGGCTGTCTCAAAATTTTTGTTTGAAGACATATTTGTCTAGTTTGGCATACCCAAGGAGATAATCATAGACGAAGGGCCCTAGTTAACATCTCATAAGATCTAGGAGTTGGTCGAGAAATATAAAATCCATCACAAAATCACAACACCTTATCGTCCACAAGTAAATTGCCAAGTGGAAAGCACTAACAAAGTCATTGATGGGATCCTTACTAAGACTGTGGCTAGTCACTGAAGAAATTAGACTGAAAAACTTCCAGAAGTGTTATGAGCATACATGACTACATGGAGGAAAACCACTAGATTCTCACCATATGAACTTGTGTATGGCAAGAACCCTTTATTCCCCATTGAATTCGAAATTAGGACACTAAGGACAGCATTGCAAGTCAATTTGGATTTGGCTACAGCACAAAGGTAGAGATTGAACTAGCTCAATGAATTGGAGGAGAAATGGTTAGATGTTATCCAACAAACAGAGATTATCCAGCAACAGAGAGCTAAGTGGCATGACAGAGTCATAAAGAAGAAGAAGTTCCAGAAAGGAGTTTGGGCCTTCTTATATGACTCAATATTTAAAGACTTCAAGGGTAAGCTCTGCATTAGATGGCTAGGTCCCTATGAGGTAGATGCAGTCTTTGACAATGGGACTGTAAATTTGGTGACCATTGACAGCGTGAGGACACCATTGCTTGCAAATGGGCACCGTCTTCGGTTATATCACAAACCTACTTCAAAGGATTCATTTGTTAACATTGTCACAAATATGGATCTACATATTACAGGAATAAGGGAAAGCCCCCCTGTGCTACAAAAATTTTAAGTTTTCCAATAAGTGTAATAGATGAAAATCAACTTCAGTTGGCAGCTGTTACACCTCGAAAATAATAATAATAATAATAATAATTACAATCTGGATGTGAAAACCTTTCCAGGTGTAGACAAACACCTTTTATCATAGTTGAAAACTACCTGGTGGCAGATGTTACACACTTTGTAATAGCATTTTTTATTTCAAAGCATATCTTACGATAAGTGTTGTTACATGACCTTTTCTTCTTTATATTTTTCTAGAAATTAAAATAATATATACCAGTCGTCTTGGCTGTTACATCTGTAACAACCAAAAACCTTTTAGGAATAAATGAGATATTTTATTGTAATAAGTAGCAGAACGTCACCATGATCCTCGTCATCAGAATTAAGTTCACGCGTGTCGCTTCTGGAGCTTGGTTCGTGCGTCGCGCCGCCCATTACTTCGCCCCATGTCACCCAAGTATATCGTTAAAAGGTAATATTCAATTCTTTTTATTTTGTAATTATGGGAACTTAACATGACTTTTGACGACTGAGGACGACTGTCATATTTAAGCTAGGGGGGACGAATCATATTGCGACATGACTGTCACATGATTTGTGATTATTTGAAAAATCCTGCAATTAAGGCATGATGACCTGGTAGTTATTGTTACTTAATGTTGATCATACCAAAAAGGGTAAGTGTACCATCGATGAGACCTCCCCATGACTCACCATTAAGGAAAAATTCACTGTGCAGTATGAACCATGAGTTCTAAATCCCAATCTAAATTCCTCACTTGCGCCACCCTACCACCCTACCATTTACCCTTGCTGCAAGCATTGAATCCCCATTCAGAGTGCTCGGACAAGAGGAAGATAGCAGTGCAGGCTAAAAAAACTAGGTTGTGTGTCAACTACCCTGGAGCACCTAAAGGGAAGGAGAAGCAGGTGGAACAACACTGAATTTGCATAAGCAATGGGAGGAGCACCAATACAGCACGAGCTAGGCTTCGCAGAAGCCTTGGAGGATTGCCAAGAAGCATGCCAGGTTTTCAAGGATGTAAGATGGTTTGAATTCTTCCAGAGGTTGGAAGGATCAGATGGTGGTGTTGCCATGGAATTTGCAAAGAATCTGGAGATAAACTAGAAAGAGGTCAGAGGGTTGAAGCTGAAGGTCATGGAAGAGGTGATTGCTAGAGTAACAGGATTTCCAGTGGAAGGGAAGAGGTGGTTCAACAGAAAGGTCAATGACCCCTCACTCAAAGGGATTTCCTCCAAGAAGAAGAGTTATTGGTAAAGAAAGGAAGGGAAATTGATAGACTCTCACTCCCCAAGCCATGGGTAGGTGTTGCCCTCTATCTCATCAAGTACATTACTTACGAGGGAAGGGCAACAATTTTGTTTAATTATCACTTTCCACTGTTGAACCACCTTCAGAATCAATAGTTGTTCAACCTTCCTTAGTTCTTGCTGGGAAACATTAGGCATATGGTCGTGGCTGTGAAAACAGCTGCACATCCAGAAACATGTGTCACCAACCATGGCCTTATCAAACTCATTATATTGGATGATTTGAACTGACAGGGCAAGAATTGGAAAGAATTCATGAGGAAAAGACACAGGACCACCCACAGAAGGAAAACCAAGATGTCTAAGGAAGCTCAAGAGGTGACAAAGGAGAAACCCTAGCCCTTGACAGTAAGGGTTAGAAAGATACTGGTTGATAAACCAATTGGTGAAAGGAGGCCAAAGTAGAGGATAAGGGTTAGCGGGCACCCAGAGTCCCTGTCTATGTTAAGAAAGAACAAAGAAGTAGCAGAGCAGAAGGACAAGGAGCAGGCTCAGGTAGAGGAGTTGGTGGCAATAAGATTTAAAGTCTGTGCAGCAGATACCACCTTGAGGGAGACTCAAACTGAAATCTAGGAAGTTGTTACACAAGAACCCACCGAGGACGTTGCTGTTACACAAGAACCAGCAACCGAGATGACATAATCCACAGGAAGTGATTGGGTAATGGATACACAGGATCCCTTGGCTGACATTGTTGTTTCATCAGAACTAGTAGTGGAGGAGGAATTCAACGAAGGGAAGGAAGAGGAAGCTAACATCCATGAACCTACGGTCAACAATGTTGTTTCACAAGAACTAGCAGTGAAGACAAAAGCTGATCCAGAGAAAAATGATGTACAAAAGTCTGTGGATAACATTGCTGCTACACAAGAACCAACAGTCAAAAGGGAAGATGACCAAGAAGATAAAGAAACTATGACAAAATCCACTGACGAAGCTGCTATTACACAAGAACTAGCAGCCGTTGTGGAATAGTTTCACCCTCAGGAGGCTGCTACACCCTCAATTGATAGTGCATGCGGAAGAACACCGAGTCATGATGAAGAATGTTGTTTTGAGAAATTGTTGCTATTACCAGAGCTGCAAAGGTGGAAGTAGTTGGCTCTATCTCTACAGGAGGGAGTGGTCCCACTCAAAGTACATAAAAGAATGATGGACTCCCTAAGAGAAAAATGGTTGAAAGAAGAATGGGAAAGAGAAGAGGAAGCACGAAGGTAAAGGGAATTTATAAAGAAGAAGGATGAACACCTGTATCAACTGAATCAACAGGTCTTAGACTTGATGAATGACAAGACCAAACTCTGTTACCTTGCTCTAAACCTACTAGCACGCAGGCGGTCGTCCCGGTCATATCTAGTGTTCCTTTGGGAACTTTATTACTTAATTCAATTAAAGGCAGTTTTTGAGAATATGTCTTATTTGGGTTCTTCAACCTATAATTTTCTAGAAATTGTTCGCTCCTGTGACTTTTATGACCAGGTATTTCTATGCAAGTGTTTCTTACACAATATCATGTGTGAATATGTTAGCATGAAGATGGTGGAAAGTGTCCTCTCCTACATGGGGGATTTATAGTTGCGGGCCTTCCTTTCATTCATGAGGAATTAGATTGAGTGGCACTTGGCTAAGAAATTAGCAAAAGCTAATGAGGAGGGAACAACATTGTGGGTCAGAGCTGAACCAGGGATGGCTTACGAACTCTGGCATGAGTTTACTACTCCTGAGAACTCCAAAAACTAGAGAACAATCGACCACCTATAGGAAAAGGATCGTGAGGGTTTGTGTCAACCTGTATACAAAGATGAAAATTCGAGCATTAGCAAGATGTCTCAAGTGCACTGAGGCCTGTAGCATTAAAATACAAGAACGGAATCCTTTTCAGTATAAGAAATTTTTTGGTTGTTGTTAAACGGGTGTCGGAATATGCTCTGATTGTACAAACACTGGGGGCATTATTGATTGGCTTCAGATTCAAATTTCCTTTGATATGGTTGCAGTGAAGGATTATCAGCTGGACTACCGCCTATGTGACTAGGAAGATGATTCTTGGCCACATCAGTTGATATCCATTCAAGTGTTCAGAGCTCTGGACGAAGACACTGCTGGTGCCTACAATTTCATAGACTTGCATC
>APFE030909572.1:51244-70795 GCA_000404065.3 Pinus taeda | reverse complement strand
TGGTATCTTCGCCTGCGCCGACCAAGGGGACATTCTTTGGCTAAGTTCCCGTATTCATGGCACCTGTGGCACCAGAAGGGCAGGTATTCATAGTCCAGTATCTGTTCAAATACAAGATCCGTGTATTGGAGGTTTATCTTTTTTTCCAAACCTGCGCCTGGCTTCAGACAAACTAGAATCCGCGCCATGGCTCTGTTCCGGGTTTCCAAGAAAGACATATCTGCCCCCAGATAGTTTCCCAATCTATCCCCTATAGCTTTAAAAACAGATTCCGTCCATAGGAACAATGGCAGCCCCGGTGCCCTGACCCATACTGGAAAGGTATCAGTTTCTTCATGGACAACATCAAACAAGGGTGTCCATTTCTTCATGAGGACTGGAATGTTCCCTATAACCCAATTCCTTGCACACACCCAATCCGCTGCCTCTTTATTCTTAAACCTTAGCATAAACCATCCTTTCGCTAAGATCGATGCTTCGAAAACCCTATCTTAGCCTGCCGACCAATTCTTTTCTCCCCATTCTTGAATGAAACCAGAAGAGAATTTCTTCCCTCGTGCCCTTCCCACCACAGTACATTCCGCCACCTCCAGCGCTTCCTCAATGCTCACTTCCATTCCCAGGACCAGGTTCCCTTCCCGTTCCTTTTGACCAATAGGTCCCTATTTTTTCCGCTTTTCCCCTTTTTTCTTCCCGCCGATGTCTTCCTCTGTTACCGCCCTGTTTGCATTGGGCCCTTCCAGGCTAGGGTTTGTTTGAGCGAAACCTGACTCAAGTCTATCATGTAAAAGAACGTCCTGGGATTCCCTTATCATAGTTGCATGTGGTGTGGGGGTTACTTGAAAGCCCGGGCCTTCTGCGGGAGATGTCTTTGGAAAGTCCGCGGAGAAATCATATGCTTCTGGTGTCCGCCTATCATTCCCCTTCGGCTCCCGTGGCTCCTTTCCGATGGACACCCTTGTTAGCGCTAACAGTCTACCTGTCCCTTTCTCTCCCGCCCGGTCTGTACTAGAAATGAAGTTCACTATATCCTCTAAACCCCCAGATAAAACAGGTTCCATGGCAAGGGATTTCCCTTTTCCTCCATGGCTCGTATGGCGATAAGATGCATGCAGTGAATCTTCGACTGGCTTGGTCGACTGCTCGACTGCCTGCTGAGGAACTTGGAGATCATGTTGGAACAATGCAGTTTCGTCATAACCTTGAGTGAGCTGGAAAGAAGATTGGTTGATTTTGAGCGTTTCCGGTGACAGAGAGCCTGATCTAAAATTCCCTGCAGCTCCAAAGTATCGATCAACGTTTTTCGCTGTCGGGTCTTTGCCCCAAACCGACAATATGTCCTCCATGACCAGGTCCAGGTCCACAGTCTCATCGGGATTAACCATGTTTACGAAAACTTCTCAGGGTTGGAACGCAGAAAACAAATTTTTACACAGCACTAGGTGTAGAGCCTCTAACTTACACCTCACCATCCACTATTACCTATTGTTTTTCATCACTTACCTCTCTCTTTTGCCTCAGTTTCAATGAAAACCACCCAGATCATTACATTAGATGTCATTAAGCATGATCAAGTGAGCTTTGAGCTTTGCTAATGTGTGACTATTTTGTTTAGATTTTGACATATTTACAGGCATTCCGCAGCCCTCTGCCGATTCCGCATCCATCTGCTGATTCCGCAGCCATCTGGTGATTCCGCAGCCTTTTTGTTAATCTCAAGGTTCCAAGAGCAATCTAAAGTGGATAAGATGATCCAAGATAACACCATGCTTCATATGGGTCTGTTGCAAAAGGAAAACAAAAAGTTCAGAAAAAGATGCAGGAGGCTAAACAGAGATTTAATTAATTTGAGATTCAGATGTCTGATGAAAAGACCGAGAATTGATATCCCTACACGGAGGAAGAGAAGAAGATTAGATGTCTTGGCAGAGGCATCACAACAAGTTGATTAAGCAGTTTTTTTGCATAAGGACATGCAATGCTCTCGTAGTGGGGGTATGTAGAGCCTCTAACTTACACCTCACCATCCACTATTACCTACTGTTTTTCATCACTTACCTCTCTCTTTTGCCTCAGTTTCAATGAAAACCACCCAGATCATTACATTAGATGTCATTAAGCATGATCAAGTGAGCTTTGCTAATGTGTGACTATTTTGTTTAGATTTGACAATAATTTAACGGGCATTCCGCAAGCCCTCTGTCGATTCCGCAGCCATCTGGTGATTCCGCAGCCTTTTTGTTAATCTCAAGGTTCCACGTGCCATTATTCCAAATGAGCCACATGAGCACTTAGGAATCAAGGTGCTCGAGGTTCCTGTGCTATTGGTTCAGCCATCCACGTCATCTGCACCTCCGGTCAACAAGGGGCAAGTTACGGTCAACAAAGGCAGCTTAACGGTGATGCGTAAGCTGTTGGGTCACGTCAGCTCAAACGGTGACTTGTCCGTGTTACGCAGGTTGTGGGAGACATAATCCAACTCTAGATTCAACCATAACGACCAGAACCTCCAACTCATCCACGCAGGCTATGACGTGTTTTGAACCTTAAATACGCATCACAGTTAGTTATTTTTCAGTTTTAGCTGTACGCATTAGGATATCTTTCAGATGCCTATAAAAACTTGCATCTACGTACACTTATTTGACTTTTTAATTGTTGTGTTGTTATGAACTTGTTATAATTTTAGTGCATTTCAAGACTCTGTTTTAATAGTGCTATTCTAGCACTCTTGACTGTGATTTTCTGCATATGGAGTAATAGAAGCAGTGTTGTTTTGAAGTCTTCAATACCTTGAGTCTTCTTTGGGTTATATGAATGGAGGGCCCCTGTTCATGTTAGCCTTGTACAGTATTTTATGTTCAGCATTTCCTTATTTTCATTCAGCATTTCTTTTTCTTGATACATGTACAGCGTAATTCACCTTTATGTTATTTCATTTCCAGCCTTTATTTTAAGCTGATCAGCATTGTTCTTTTGCAGGTTTTTAACCCGGGATTGATTGTGTGTTATGTATTTGCTTTATATCTAGTGGTAGTTTTAGTTGACAGATTCAAAATTGCTGCCTTTACTTTATTTTCATAGCTGATTTTTAGCTTTATTTCTCAAATCTGCCTGCTAACATATGAATGGTCTCTTTATTATAAATTGTTTATCTTTTTGAGATCAGAATACTAATAACTTGCAGCTGACTTTGGGTACTTTCTATACCACTCTTTAACTACTTTCTAATCGTGCTTTACACAATACTATGTGTTAGAGGTAGAGAGTTAGAAAGGGCAAAACATTATAACTAGTCTTTAAAGTAGACTTTTCTCATTTTTATCATTTCTTAGACTTATCTTTAGCTACTTCCTAATCGTGTCTTACACAGTACTATGTGTTAGAGGCAGAGAGTTAGGAAGAGATAAACATTATCATTGGTCTTTTAAGTGATTTTCTTACCTTTTATTTGCAGCAGCATGAATGGTGTCTAATGCCATTAGAAAGTGGTTCTTTGCTTTCAGTTCATTTTAATTCATTTATTTCCTTCAAGTTTTTTCCTTTTCAGCAAGTAGTTAGAAACCACTAATCACACACCTTCACTCATCTAGAATTCACCTTACACACACCATCACTCATCTGTTTATAAATACATCACTCCATCTTAGGAAGATAAATTAACCACAAACAACACCCCAAATGACAAAAAGCTTTAAGAGGTTGCTTAAGTGCATATAGTACACCTTCACTTCATCAGCTTATGAGCCCCGGGTTGACAATTAATGACATCAATTTAGGAACACTAAATTGACTAAACAGATGTCTGAAATGACAAACACATCGCCTAGTGGTCCCTGAACCGGAATGTGGATAACTGGTAAAGCCACTGGCATAGTAACCCCTGAGACTATGAGTTTTGGTAAAGCCAGGATTGTGTGCCTTGGTGGGCCTCAGAATCCTTGTCGGTGAATGGAGGGATATACAGTAAATCCAAGAGGTGGATTGCTCTCCAATGAGCCAAGTAGTCTTGGGATGGGATGTACGGTAAATCGTAGAGAGTGGGTCTCGCTGTAGGTCCTAATGATCCCTGGATTTGACTGTGGATTATGGTAAAGCCTAAGAAACTAGTAGGCACTCAAATTCCTCATGGTGTATGTGGAGAACTATGGTAGCGTCCATGCTTGTTTGGATCTTTTTGATTGTTTATGAGTCCCACTTTCTTCCTTAGAATATGGCATGGGGGTGATTGGCTGAAGAGAGATTTGGCTCAAGCAATCTATGGTTGGGTGGAATGTGGTGGTCCCATCCCCAGTTGGTTTATACATTCATTAATTAGAAATTTGTCGCTTTGGTTTCCATGTGTAAATGTATTAGTTTATATGTGGATTCTATGGTTGATGTATTTATGGTATTTTTGTTGTTACTATGTTGGTTATGTATATGTTTTATGACAATATCTATGTATGGATTTCATCATGTTTTTACTTGTAAATGAATCGACAATGTATCTATGACCTAATAGACTATAATGTAGCAAATGACATGAGGGAATAACGGCCCTTAGCGATTCTAAGATAAGTACAAGATCGCTATGCTTAAATCTGTTGTTTACACCTGTAGATTACATGTTTGTGATATGTTTGACGAAATTCCTATCATGGCTAGTAGGTGTCTAGTTAAGAGATTGTTCAACTAAGTGCTTTTGCATAATTGTTTCCTTGTTATTTTACTGCTTTGAAGATGGCATTCCATTCTGGGTAGTGACTTGGGCTCTAGTCTTGAAAAAGTGACTCAAATCTCGGCGATGCTGGCATACAACTGGACAAAATGGTCTCTGGATGTTGGCTTCCATGCCTGTGAGAGTGTTTAGATGTCCCTGGATGCTGGCATGCCCATAGCATGAGAGAGTCCAAAGGTCAGGTGATCAAAAACTTCAGTGGGACCAAGGGGAATGTTGCCTGAAGTGTTGGGATGGTTCTCAGGGGTCCTGAGGCTGATGTGGAAGTTCTATATGTTGTGCTTCCGTCAATTCTATTTCCTTAAGGTTGCATACGAGGTTGAATCCAATCACAATAGCCTCTCAGCACATGTTTACCCCGGTTGGTCGGTTACTTGGGTAGATGTGGGAGGAGGGTGTTACATTATTAATTAAATTTAAATATGGTTATGGAATCATTATTGGTGTTTGCCAAGGCATGACTCAATGGATTTGTTTGTTGATAAACCATCTAAAAATAAATACTATTCAAGTAAATAACATATCTACCATCAATTATATCCCACCATAATTTATGTAAGTCTTTGCATAAAAAATGGATAGGAATAAAATGTAAAGAATATACTTACAATAGTTACTTCTCATCATTATTTATGTTTCCTTCAACACTTACGTAGGAGTAAAATTGTAAATGTGTAAACTTACTAGTGGTTACTGCCCATCAAAATTTATGCAAGTTCTATATGATAATTTTTCTATCAACCATTATTAATTTAGCATTGACCAATGTAACTTTACTATTTATGCATTTTTTCCTAGAGCATAATTTCTAACGTGCAAAATAAAATTACAATATTAAAAAAACAAATTGAATTTTATTATTTCTTAACTTTTTATTATTAATTGAGCCAAGATTTAAACTTTTTATTAGTTTTTAATTGAGTTAATATATAAATATTAAATGTTAAACATTTACACCTACACATCTACCCCTATACTGTATCGTAAAATCCTTAATGCTTCTTAATACAATAAATTGAATTGAATCCATTTATTATTTTTATTGCTTTTTATTTTTTTATCCTTTTAATTGAGCTAATATTATACTTTATTATTATTTGATCCCATATTTTATTTTACGGGAACTACAATATTTTCCAAGCTAAGCTAATTATATACCTATAGAAAAAGTTTAAATAATATTATCAAATAAGTTGTTACAAAATTGCAGTTTAAATATTATTATCAAGTTAATGGTTACACAGTTGAATTAATCAAATAATAAATTCACCTTTTAATCATTTCTCTACTCAAACCAATAAAAAGGTTAATACTCTAATCAAAGTCTTCATCAATCTCACATGTTTTCATTTTATCACCTATGCAACTATGGTTTATGAATACATATTATCCCATGCAACTGTGGTTTATGAATAATAAAAAATTTCATTTCTCATTACGCGATTTAACCAATATAATGGCCTTTTAATTCTTCCTTATGGGTTTGTCGGTTAGGTGGAACAATTAAGTAGACTTTAGGTGGAATTTACAATAGCTTTTTGGGTCTCCTCAATTATCATCAATTAGATTCCAACTCACGTGATCACGTGGTAAGAGTTGGTCTAATTTCTGGTAAGTTTTTCAAAAAATTGATTTATATGCTATAGCATTTAGATGTGTGTAGAAGATAAGTTTCAAAAAGCTTTGGGTTTTTTTATTTACTTTGGAAGTTTGGTAAATGAAATTTCCCAATATGGTTTTAGTTTTATATATAAAAAAAAAAGTTTTCTTTATACCTTGATTTTGATCTTGAATTTGTGATGTGATTTTTTTATTTAATTTGGGATTGCATGTGTTATTATTCTGAGTTCATGTTGTTAAATTTAGGAAGTATAGTTTTTTAGTTGTATTACTTTTGGGATTATTGTTCATCCATATGCATTGGACATTGTTAGGGTCAAAGTAGTTCTAGTTTGACTTTGTCGTTGTTAGCATTTTCTTATTTTTGTTTAGAAATCATGGATTATAAGGATGTTTAATAGTTGAGCTAACCCTCCAAATGTATGAATAATCTATTTAGTAAAATAAAACCTATTTGGTCTACTCATAATGCAAGAATTTTGTACATTTTGTATCAACAAAACCATAAATGATATGTTTTCTAAACACATTGCAAGAAACATGGTTCTTACTCCATAGCTTTAAAGTGTAACTTTAAAGAGGAAAAGACAATATATGAAATGAAAAATGCAAGTGATGTTTGAAGAGAAAAATTCTCTCTATTTTAATACAAATCAGGAAAAAATTAATAACTTTTATATTTTTCAATAATCTTATACTTTTCAAAATAATTAACATTTTAAATATGTATTTTAAACAATATAATTCAGATCATAATTACCAATTTTTTATAATACTTTATACCTTTCTCACCCAAAATACTCTCTCTCTCTCTCTCTCTCTCTCTCTCTATAATATATTATATATATACGTTAATTCCCCTATAATACTAGTGTATTCCCTTATTCTTATTGTTGTGCCCATGTTGTCCCCATATTGTTATTATTGTGCCCCATAGAAACCCACTATTGTTATTGTTGTGCTCTTACATTATTATTATTATGTTGGCTCCAATTATATTGTGACCCCTTAGACTCCTATATATGGAAAGAAGGTCTTGTCATTTGTATCATCCAAGAATTTTTCATTTGTGTAATGTAAAGGAGATTGCCCCCTCGAAGAGGTTGATTTTGAAGTTGTTGATAAAGATTTTCTTTAATTTTGTGAGCTGGTTGCATAACACACACACACACACACACATATATATATATAAACTTTGCCCCTCCCGATGTTTTATGTTACACCATCCAATCAGTGGCCCATGTATAATATAACCACCTTGCAATGTTTTCACTATGGGTATGGTTATATATGTAACAATGGCCCAACCACCATTCGATGGTTCACAACAGTTGAAGCAATATATGGCTCACAATCCATAACGCTACCCTACGACATTATCTATATCTATATCTGATAGTATTATCTATATATATATAATATATACTATTATTGTATATTATAAATATATTATATATATATATTTTATATGATACTATAATAAGTATACTTATATACTCTATTTATATAATATATATTATATATATATGCATAGTTGTGGGCACACCATCTGATGACCCACAATCCACAACCCAATCGGCAACACAAAAGTGATAGCACTACCCCCCTCCCTCCCTGCTGACATCATGAGGGGGGGCGCTTTTTCTATCGAGGATCCACTTCATGGTTCTACTACAAAATCTTATGTAAATATTCCTACTCCACGATCCAATAATCCTCACACAATAGCGCAACCCCCTCCCCCTTCCCTGCTGACATCACAAAGGGGGAGTAGCGCTATTTATCTCCAACCGTTGATCTCATTGAATCATCCGTGTCAATTGTTTGCAATTCGACTCCACCCATGGTTATGCACACATACATATGGAATAAAACCCTGACCTTTAGGGTTATCCTCCATGCAATACAGTGAAACCCACCATGGTTATGGGATAGGGTTGTGTGGTTTATAGGCCCGACCCTTAGGACTATAATCCCCAACCATTTGACATAATGATGTCCACCTTTGATTCTCACAACCCCTTGATGTAACACACACACACACACACACACACACACATATATATATATATATCGCCATATGAATTAAATGTATTCTCTTTGGTATCACATGAATGGTTCAAAACATTGAAGTATTGTTATCTTCATGTTTGTGAGGTTTATATACCTCATCATAACCATCTACATCAATGAATATACCAATGCAGTAGGGATAACATGGGTTCCTATAGAAGCCCATTGTACCTTTGTGCAATTAATGGTTTAGTTCATTGGTAGTGCCCACCAACATTCAATCAAGTTAGCATGAACTATTATTCCTACACATAGTAACTTGAAAATACTTACAAACAGTTGTATTAATCAATGCATATTACACTCACATAAATGGTGTTGTTCTATATATATAATATATATATATACATACATACATACATACATACATACACATACTTTTTGTGTAAAAAGCATTAAGAAAAAACCACAAAATTAAGGCACCAATATCAAAAGCTCCTTCCTTTAACAAAAATAATCGATGCATATTCAAATAAACATTCAAACCATCTTAACAGTATAAACATTATTTCATGGTAGATATTATACAAGAAGAAACTTATCTTGGATTTATAACCAAAGATGGGCAACTGTGTTAGGAACAATAACTCTCTATGGAATTGTAGACAAGTTGCAGCCATATCCCACTTGAAATTTTCACCATAGAGTTGCATTGCAGAGGTTGAGATGGCTTGCTCAAGGGATAAAAAACCAACTATTTCTTGAAACGAGGACTCCATAGGCTCTCACACCTCCACCCTCCAACTAATCGGCGATCCACAAGATGCATAGGGAATCGATAGGCCCATTTCTTCCACCCTATAGTTGTTCAGTAGCCAACAAATCCCAGGGAATCTAGAGGCTTCACTCGACCCTGAAGACATGTATCACAGTGGTTCTACCGACTTAGGGGAATCTAGAACTCACTACCACAACCAAGTGAAACAAGAAAAGGAGGACTAAATAACTTACCTTACCTAAAATCCAAGAACTGAATCTTGACCCCGAGTTATCAAGGGACTATAGAGAATACCATCTCCACCCTCAACCCCCCTAAAGAATCCTAAGACTTATCCTCACTTGGAGGAAATTCTAATTATATTCCTATTTCTCAACTGAATTATGTAGATCCCTCCTCTAATAGTGGTAAATGTCTAGATATTCTCCACACTATTGCAAATGTCTTAATATTTCGTAGGCCAGGATGTGCATGAGTTTTTCCTCTACTGTCTAGATATGTGCCTTTTCTAATCTTGCTAGTTGTTCTCCTTCATTTGTTGTGATTTCTCCTCATCTTGGAATGTTGTCTATTGTATGCATTTTCCCTTTTTTTTCCATATTTTGCTCTAAGTGTTTCTTCTCTATTATCTGCACTACCCTCCTCGAATCCCCCCTTGTTTTTCCTAGTTCTTTGTAACTCTTATACGCAATGGTTGACTTCGACTCTCTCTTGTTGTCATCGTTCACTATTCTTTGTCAGTGCAATCCATTATTTTCATAAATTATTTCATTCTTATCTAGCTTGTTAACTATTTCAACAAAGCATGGCCTTTATGCTTCTCCTACTTCCCAATTTAATTCAGAATAACAATTTATTTAAAAACATATGAACCATCCTTCAATCGTTGTGAACACAATTCAATTTGTTTCCTGCAGCAAGTAACCATCCTTAGTCATTGGAATATGTGTCCCTTACTCAACCCATATTTTAATCTAAACAAATAAAAATACATGAAATGTTTACATGTAATTCATAAACAGAAATAACCGGGGTTGTCACATATTGGGGAGATGTTGTAGCGGTGCGAAAATTGAAGAGCTAGATCAAAAAATAAGGCATACTGTAACTAATAGATGAAATAGTTTTCTTGACTAGAATCCAACGATACAATTTCCAACAAGATTGTGATTTCTTGCAGTTTAAAATACATTTTTGAATGCATAAATGTATTCAAAAAACTTAAAGACCCCTCAGACACTCAAACTTTGTATATTAAACAACTTAAATTTATGATCTTAAAAATATTTAATGTATTTTGGCCAAAATTGAATATAAAAGATTCCCCAAAAAATGTCATTTTGTTTATTAATTATTCCACTCAAAACAATAATAACAATGAAATATAATGTTTGCTCAATTAAAAATTTATAAAAATAATTAATTGATTCAATTGAATTTATTATACTATAATTATTTTTTTTCTTTTGTTCATTTGACCCTCAGACTCATTTTGACATTGAATCTCATGGTTTACATAATACTTCATAACATGGTGATTGCTAATTGAATTTCCCCCATAGGCTATAATTTTGTTTTTAATAGCAAAACTACAAATGATTTTTTTGAGAAAGAAATCATATTATGCATATCACATTAACATAAATTTAAACCAACGTAGATTGATCTTAACTCTTGAAAATCCAAGAATATCAAATCTCTTAAAATGCAAATATATTTTTGAGTGCAAAACTTAAGGAAAAATTTACACCTCGAAAGATTTGATTCCTTTTTTCATTTGGTAAATCCAAAGTTAAGACTCTATACTCCTTCTTAATATTATTATTTATATTTATAGAAAATTTTCATATATGGAGAGAGAAATAGTTCATATTTTTTATTATTTATATAAAACCTATATATATATATATATATATATATCTATATATATATATATATATATATATATATATATATATATATATATATAATATCCTTAACATTTTTCTTTGACATGTTTTATATTATTTTAATTAGATATGTACAAAATTGATTACACGCATATACTCCCACTAACTATAGGACCATTATGATTAGCCATATTTTAGCCAAGTTGTATCAACTCATTTTGAAAAATAAGATTAGTCTTTGGCTTGAAAGCCATGGTAAAAGAAATAAAGAGCAAGCTAGACTTAGGAGACATCACTTAATTATGTACCATATTTTTACTCTTAGGATCATTGTAGAGGAATGCCACAATAATAAACCTAATCCCTTATGTTGTTTTTTTTACTTTAGAAAATATTTTGGCACCCTTCCTCTGGATAAGTTATGGAAGAGGATTGAAGAGATAATGGTCGCTCCTAAGTTGAGGGCTACTATGACTAGGCTATATGAGAATGTTATTTCCAAACTTGGGACCACCAACGGTTTGTTAGAAGAAATTACATGAAATATTGGACTTAAACAAAGATGTCCCTTATCCCCTACCCTTTTTCGCATTTACATTGATATGCTAGAGGAGTGTTTGGAAGCTACAAGATGTGATGGTCCCAAGATCACTGGTATGGTCATTACTCCTATCTTCTATGTTGATGATATCATTCTTTTATCTAGGAGCCATGACAATCTCAACAAGCATCTTAGAATTCTCCAAGATTGATGCTCTAAGATGGGTATGACTAGTAACAATGACAAGACTAAAGTAATGATAATTCACGGGGGCTTCACTAGGGGAGCAATACCATACCACGTGGGTTCATATTGGGGGATATTTATTGAGGAAAAAATGACATAATATAGTGGGGGATATATAGGGGGTGGAGAGCTTTTCTATTGGCAGGTATAAAAAATGGAGCCCATAGTTAATGAAAAAAATATAAAGGGGTATAAAAAATGTTAATGAAAAAATAGATACTTGCAATATCTAGTGAAAGTAGGGGCTTTTAAATTTGGAAGGTGTATTGGGTTTGTATTGATAGGGGGTTAAATAATGTGATTTTTAGAGTTATTTTCCAATATGTATTCAAATTAAGGGTATTCTTTAATATGCCATGAACACACATGATATGTTAGAGGTTCATTGAGTGAAGCCCCCATGTGATAATTAAATCCAAAAAGATCAACTATGATAATTTCATCTATGATAATAACTACTTGGAGAAAGTGTATTTATAGAAATATTTAGGAATTGGCATTCATCATCGTCTCAATTAGAAATATAACATTGAGTAAAGGATAATTGGAGGTTAGAAATCCTATTATGGGTTTGAAAATAATTGTAATTCAATAGATCTTTGGTCATGGAGTAATTAAAACGTTCCTCTTTGAGACTCTTGTCACCCCTGTTATTTTATATGGATGTGGGGTTTGGGGTTGTAGTATATCTATAGAATCGTGAAGGAATATTGAGCTAATCCAAAATAAATTTATAGCTTACAACCTCAACATGAAAGGAAATACTCCCTACCTTACCCTCTATATTGAAGTTAGCCTTTCAATCATTGAAAGCATGGTTATGGTTAGGTATCTCATGTATAAGAAGAAGGTATACAACATTTAAGAGGTATCCTAAAATTTCTTCTAAGTCAATCCAAAACCCCCACCTCCGACTCAAGTGAAGGTGGCATAAGGATGCCCAATCTTGGCTAGACCATTGGGGGGTAAAGGAGGATATCATCTTGGAGAATCAAGATTTAATATTAAAAAAATTATTACTTCCAAATTTAAGGATAAATTAGGGGATGATATCGAGTTAGATGGAAAAAGGAAGCTAAGATATTATAAGGAGGTGATCAACCCCGGTCTCTAAAACTAGAATTAGGTTTCTATCTTGACCAATGCTAAGAATAAAATGAGCATTTGCAAGATAAGAAAATTCTCATGAGCTTCATAGTGAAATTAGGGGTTGGTATATTCCGAAAACACCATGGAACGAAAGAGTTTGTCACCTTTGTCACACTAAGAGGGTTGAAGATGAAAATCAATTTCTCTTGGATTTCCCAACTCTTACTCAAATCCATCATAATTTCTAAAATATTTTCTAGAATACCAACCTTCTCGACTTACTAATTCAAAAAAAATACAGTGATATAGGAACACTCCTCTCCCTTCTTTTCGATCATGAAAAAAAAAATGTTAAAGAATCTCAATTAATATCTTACTTTATTAAGGTATGATATACCATATTGGTCTTAGTGGACATTAATCATCATCATCATATATACACGTTAATCATGACGATGATGATTAATTTGTGTGTGTGTGTGTGTGTCTTTATATATGTATATATATATACACATTAAAAAAATTTGTAAAAAATATTTTTTTATGTTTTAAAATATCATAGGTATGCATATGGATCACTATTATTTAAATGTGTTTTAATGCTATATGTATATTATGATTTTCTGTTGGATTTGTTTTTAATAATTTTATTAATAAAACAAAATTTCAATATAACCAAGCTAGATCCATTTTAACCTAGGATCTATTAAGTGTCGAGATGGAACAAATCTCTTGAGATACAAACCTCTTTTAAAGTGAAAAGAGATTTGATCCCTCTCGGTGCTTGATAGATATGGGGTTAAAATGGATCTAGGATGGTTTTTATATACACACATACCATATCTAGGCTAGATCCATATCTCCCTCTCTCTCTCTCTCTCCTCTTTCTCTCTCTATTCCCTCTTGTTGCACTCTCTCCCTCCCTCTCTCCTTCTCTCTTTCAAGTCCTCTCTCTCTTCCTTCATCTCTCTCCCTTTCTCTCTCACCTCCCTTTGTCTCTCCCCCCATATCTCTCTCCACCCTCCAACTCTATCACTATCTCCCTCCCTCTCTCCTTCTTTCTCTCCCCCTCTCTAACCCTGCATATCTATGTCTCCCTCTATCTCTTCCCTTTCTCTCCCTCTCTCTCTCATATCCTTCTTTTTTTCTTCTCTCCTCTCTTGCCTCCCTCTCAATCTCTCATTTTTCACTCCCTCTCTCTCTACCTCTATCTCTATATTGTTTTTCTCTTCCCTCCCTTTCTCTCCCCCTCCAACTCCATATCTCTCTCTTCCTCTCTCCTCTCCCTCTGGTCCTCTCTTTCTTCATTCCTCTCTCCCCCTCTCTCTTACACTTCCCTCTCTCTCTCTGTCCTCCATCTCTGTCACTATACCCCTCCCTCTTTCCTTCTTTCTCCTTCCCCCCCTCTCTCTCTGTCTATATGATGGATAATTTTCACTCTATGTAATCAATGTTATATATAATATCTAGAATATTTTACATTTTAATTTCTTATTGTGAAATGAGTTATGGTTTTTCTCCACTTGGTATTGAGAAGCCACGATATTGTAACAAAACCTATTTACAAGTTAATAATATCCATGCTTAGAAACTTGTTATATTATAATTTTATTGTAAGTGTTAAGGTTTTATGTGAATTTTAATTAAATTTAAATATGGTTATGGAATCATTATTGGTGTCTGCCAAGGTAGGACTCAATGGATTTGTTTTTTAATCACTATTACTTTAGCATCGACCAATGCAAATTATAACGTTTGACATTGAAAAAAAAAAGATATATTTATTTTTCAATATTAATAAAAAAATCAAACATTTGATCGGACCATAACTTGAAGGTTTTATTAGTAGTGTTATGTTTTCTTCAGCACTTATGTAGGAGTAAAATTGTAAATGTGTAGACTTACTAATGGTTACTACCCATGAAAATTTATGCAAGTTCTATAGGATGATTTGTTTGTAATGTTGGCATTGATGTCAAATGATCATGATAAGGAAACTTGTTGTCATAAAGCTGATTGATTAGTATCGATGAATGTTGTTGATGTACTTGGAAAGGCTGAAAGTGGCGTGAAGTGAAAAGGGTGAAAATAAAATGTGAAGGCTGAAAATTGTTAAAATGGAACATAAAATATTGAGACAAAAGTTGAAAAATATATGCTTTCATTGTATAGAAAAATGTAGATAACACAATTTTGATTTGTGTCCTTGTAATCATTAATGATCGAGTTGTTTTATTTCAGCTCTATTTTCTATTATAGATTTTCTTTCAGAACTAAAAATGAGGAGACACGCTTATGAGAAGTTTTTGGAAGTCCTGCAAAGAATACAAAAAACCAATATGGCTTGCTTATAAAATATACAATGTGGAATGGAAACATAACTTTTGAAGTGAAGTGGTCTGCATAAGAAAGTTGTTGAGCAATAGTAGAAGAGGGACAGAGTTGAAAAGGAGAAGTAGCATAGATTTGTAGTAGACTTGACAACATAATTGTATATAAGGTAACCAACACTTTTGACTTGATGTTGTGATTGAGATATTGTTGCCCCTTTCTATGTAGTAGCATGATAAAGAACAAGTTGTAGCCGATTAAGCTAGGAGCTTCTTGTGGGTTGTAGCCTGCAAACAAATTGTGGGAGTTGGAGCTTCCTTTGAGGTAAGAGCCTCTTGTAGGTTGGAGCCTACAAAAATATGATGTAATAAAGGGTAGTATCTTTCCTTCACATCACTTTAAGCCTAAAATTCATGGTTTTCTCCCTTCAGGGTTTCCGCCTATATCTGGTGTCTTCATGTGTTGGTTCTTGAATGTTGTGTGAATGTTCTTGAATTCTTGATAAGTATATCTGCAAATTTCTTTCTCCGATACTTGGAAAAGGAGTCCAATAATAATGGATCATATAAATAAACTATTATTTGCATAAAAATCAAATTTAGTTAAGCAAAAAGTAAAGTCTTAAATTATTGATTCACCCCCCCAAGTAATTTCCAAACATAAATATCAAGTGGTATCAAAGCGGGTTCCTTCAGTAGTATTCTAACAACTAGAAGGAGGTCCTAAAGTCAGTAAAATGGCTAGTCAAGAAGAATGCTCAAAAAATAAAGCTCCTTTATTTACTTGTACAAACTATGCCTCCTGGAAAGTGAGAATGAAGACACATTTAATGTCTCTAAGAGTAGAAGTCTAGGCTGTTGTGATGGTAGTGTATGAAGAACCAAAGGAAATGACTAGTGGCAAAGATTCCAAACTGAATTTTATAGCTAATGTAAAAGCTATGAATAAACTTTTGATTGGTCTACGTGAGTCTGAATTTATTAAAGTAATGCATTGTGAGACAACCAAGGATATCTAGGTCAAATTAAAAAATATTCATGAAGGAGATAAAAAGGTAAAGATGGATAAATTACAAGTATATAAAATGCAGTTTGAGACCTTAGAAACGAACGAAGATGAAGATATAGCTAAAAAAGAATGTAAGAGTTGATGAAGTTGTAAATGTCATGATGGCTCTAGGAGAAATAATCAAAGAAAGTGTAATATTTAGAAAGTATTGAGGTCATTACCTTCTAAATTCAACCCTAAGGTTTCAACTATATAAGAGACAACAAACTTTGAGACTTTGAAGAAGGACCAACTACTTGGCTCTTTGAAAACATATGAGATGGGAATTCCAAAATGGAAGGAAGTCACTAAAGAGGCAACTTTCAAAGCAGACTAGTCCATAGAAGAAAAGGAATGTTCATGCTCAGGTTATGATGAAGAAGAAGAAAAATTTGTTGGAAGATTGAAGAAAGGTATAGGTAAGTTCAAAGGAAAACTTCCATTTAAGTGTTTTAATTGTGGAAGAGTGGGGAATTATGCCTCAAAATGTCCTTATAAGAAAGAATAAAATCAACTTAAAGGGAAGGAAAAGAAGAAGTCTATTAAAATTAAGAAAGGGAGAAAATTTAAAAGAAAAAGATTTTATGTTCAAGAAGATAGTAGTGTATCTAAAAGCTCCAATGAATCCTCTAGTGAAGATGGAACTAGTGAATTCATGTTGATAGCCTTGGAAGAACTCGAAAAAACTACCTAGAATATGAAGAAGAAGAAGAAGAAGGTGAGGTATACCTTGAGGGGGAGTTGATTAGTCTCCTAGATGAAAGAGAAATGATTAAACTAAAGAATAAAAAGAATAAATAGATCTTATTGAAATATGTAAAAGAGGAATCAAATTCAGAACACATTATTAAGCTGAAAGTTGAACTTGAAGAAGAAAATAAGGTGGAAGACATTTTGATGCAACAAATAAAAGAGAAAATCCAGGAGTGTGAAATATTGGAAGAAGAGGTGGTAAGTTTGAAGAAGAGATTAGAGAAGGCACAAACTTAATTAAACATGAATATTCAATAGATGAAAGGTTTTGAACAAATGGATTTGATATTAAATGCTTAGAGGTATCCACTCATAAATATCAGGTTAGGCTATGAAGGAGAATATAGTGAATCCAAGGCAAAGGATAAAAAGAAAACCACTTTTGTAAAAGTTGTCAAGGGAGACAATGATAGTTCACATCAATATGAGAATAAAAATTTGAGCAAAACTTCAATATCAAATGAACAAATGCAAAGAAACACTACCGAAATATTACATAAGACAAAAGGAATGGAAAATCAAACAACGAACTATTGGAGACCATACTTCTTCAGGAGACAAGATTATCAAATGTCTAGATGGTTATATCCTCAAACGACATCCACTACCAAGTACAAATAATTTTTCTATGTATATTGTTACTGTCGTAAAAATTTTGGACATAAAGTCACATATTTTAGAGCTTATGTAAAAAGAATTGATTTGGGAAATTCTAAGAGAAGTAAGGCTAATAATGGATGCACATACATAAAAACAAACATGAATCAGAATAAAAATCCATATGCTCCTCTTTGTGATATCACTGAATGTTTCCATTGTCACAACTTTAGGCACAAGTCATATAAAAGTCATCTTAAGGAAAATGGATTATATTATTAGAGTTATTATAGAACATATGAATGCATGAAATGGAGAAATAAGAAGGAAGAACAAAAGGTTGATAATTGTGACCTAGTTTTATATGCTCAAGATCAAAACAATAAATGGTATGTGGATAGTGGCTGCTTTAGACATGTGACAGGAGACAAAAGCAAGTTTATATCCCTAGATGAAAATAAAACTGGAAATGTCACATTCGGTAATGATAAAGTAGGAAGAATTAGAGGAAAGGGTATAGTCAGTTTGAATAATGGAAGAGGTAAGTCTTAGGATGTACTATTTATTAATGGTCTAAAAGATAATTTGTCAAGTGTTAGTCAAATGTGTGACAAAGGTTGTGATGTTATTTGTAGATCTCAAGACTGTGAAATCAAGTCAACATCTACAGGGAGGATTATGGCTAAAGGAGTTCAAACAAAGAATAATGTATATATCTTGAAGGAAGAGAGTGAACAATGCTACATCAACAAAAAAGATGAATCTAGCTATGGCATAGCATATTGTAGCATCTCAATTTTGATCACATCATCAGATTCAGTAAGAAGAGAGAAGTTGCAGATCTACCAACAATAAATAAGCCTCAAAACACTATATGCAAGTCAAGTACGAACATCATTCAAGGTCAAAGATAAACTATCAAGTACTAAGCCTTTACACCTAGTTCATATGTATTTCTGCATGCCTTCTAGAACATAAGCACCAAGAGGAAAAAAATATTTCATGCTAACAATTTATGACTATTCGAGAATGACATGGGTGGAATTTCTCAGAAATAAGTCAGAAGCATTTGAGAAGTTCAAAATATTCAAGGCACTGGAAGAAAACCAAATAGGGTGCAATATAAAATGCATAAGGCTAGACAGAGGAGGTGAATTTACATTATATGAGTTTGCATACCTTTGTAATGAACTTGGCATAAAATGACATTATACTATTGCAGACACACGTCGATATACTGGAGTTGTAGAGAGACAAAACAAATCTATTTAGCAAATGGATAGAGCTATGATGAAACAAAGAAACACTCCTCAAACCTATTGGGTAGAAGTGATACATACATCAATACATATTCTCAATAAGGCACACCTTAGAACAAATTGTGATAACATTCCTTATGAGTTGTGGCATGGGAAACCAACATCAATCAATAATTTTAATGTACTTGGGAGTAAATGATATATAAAAAATAATGATGAAAATCTAGGAAAGTTTGATGCTCGATCAGATGAAGTAATATCTTTGGGATATTCATAAAAATTTAAGGGATATAGGTGTTATAATAAAAGGTTGCGTAAGATTTTGGAATGCATAGATGTAAAGTTTGACGAAGAGCTACTTGATAAGAACAAAATCACAAGTTTTATTAATCCTCTAGATCATCACCATTGTGATAATAAAGAAAATGAAGTACAAGATGAAGACTTAGAAGATATAACGAATCATTCAAAATATCCCTCAAGACACACACAAAAGAACCATCCTAAAATTTGTAGGAATTTACAGGGTAAGTTCCTCAGACAGAACACCAAAGGACACTACTCACAAACAGATCACAGATCAATACACTAGTATTTTTGATGTGGTTAAAACCCTCAAAGATGGAAACAGTCCACGGCCTGAGCCAACGCGGCCACTTCAGGCAATT
>APFE030909572.1:4308-37861 GCA_000404065.3 Pinus taeda | reverse complement strand
TAGCTCCCTTCCAGGAGAGACTGGAAAACGAGAGAGAGAGTTGTAGCTCTCTGCAGGTTGCAGCCTGCGTACTGGTAAAGGACTGCACCAGTACAAGACAATTGTAAAAGGAGTTTCTAATTTGAAAGAAGATAGAGACATATTGCAGCAGGTGGTTTTCACCCACATTGGGTTTCCACCTTATATCTGGTGTTCTTTGATGTGACTGTCTGTTTTTCTTGCTCATTATTTTATGGTACTAATATGCAAAAACAATTCAAAGTGTAAATAAGGAAGATTTGTTAAAAGAACTAGATAATATTGATTCACCCCCCCTCTCAGTGTTATTTTCAACAAAATGTTGGGGTCCAATGTAAGCAACGCATTTTCAAGTTGATGGGTTCTAGGTTCATTTGTGACTCCAAAAATTTTGGTAATCTGCTTCATTGCTTCATCAGGAGTATCAAGTTCCGCAATATGGAATCTAAGATCCGGAGAAATTGACATCCTATCAACCCACGTTCTTGATCTTGCCTATTTTCCCATTTAGCTACCTTATCTTCATCTTTCAGTTTGGTTCCTTGGCCTGAGGCTATTCTGTAAAGACCTTTACTTTTAAGTAAATCCACAATGTAGGACCACCATTGGAAGTAGTTGGTGCTTTCAATAATAACTTGGCATGGAATTTCCATTTTAACAGAAACTGAAGCTATATACGCTGAAACTAAGTGTTCCAATGGAAAGATATCAAAAAATTAGGCTGGTTCAAAAAACATGGCTCTGAAAATGGCTTCTGGATGAAGAAGTTATGGCTTTTTGAAAAAAAGTTGATGAAGGCACTGACGAAGTGCGAGAATGTGTGGAAATGAAAAAAACGCCCCTTTTCCAACAAAAAGGAGATTTGAACCTAAGACCTCTACTCTCATAAATTAGCTTTGAATCAGGTGAGCTAAACAAAAAGTTTGAGAGAGACAGAGAGAGAGGCGGGGGGGGGCTTTGTTTTTTTTTGGTCACTAAATCTTTGGGTTCCGTGCTTGCTTGAGAAAGCTCTTTTTCTCCCTACAAAACAAAAACACAAAACCCAACACGGACATACAAAAAAAACCTTACGGCTTAAATTGAGCTTTACCCGGAAACTAAATATTTTCTTCAATGTTTCTGATTTTCCGAGATCACACTAAGGCGCAGCGGAAAAGAGCATACACATGAGAAAAATCCTTCCTCTCTGTTCTGATTTTCCCAGATCACACAGAGTCACAGGGCAAAGAGAATACGCAGAAATGAAAGGTATAGATCTGGTAATAAAAAAGAAGCTAAATAAACCAAAATAATAAACGGAGAGAAAAATAACTAGAAACCGCAAATAAACACTGTATACCTCCAGGTCTTAGAAATGACGTAGCTAGGGCTACTAGAAACCTTTTCGCGTGAAACAAAAGGGGTTCCTTACTGGAACATATGCTCCTAACACAACAGAGTAGTCCTCTCGGCCCGAAAGCAGTCAGAAACAACAGATCTAGGAAATGACAATCGGATGCAGTTCTACCGGTTTCAGATTTGGATCACCAACGAACGCGGCCCTCAAATAGCTCTGGTACCATGTAGGAATTTACAGGGTAAGTTCCTCAGACAGAACACCAAAGGACACCACTCACAAACATATCATAGATCAATACACCAGTATTTTTGACATGGTTAAAACCCTCAAAGAGGGAAATAGTCCACGGCCTGAGCCAACGCGGCCTCTTCAGGCAATTTATTAATAAAAGAATGAAAATTTACATAAGCTTCTCTCGTGAATAATTAACCTAAAAATGACCCTCCATGCTCTTTAAATAGAGATCATGGACCAATTGGGTGTTAAGCCACAGATCAAGTGTCGATAACACTGACGAGAGAATGAACCGTCAGATCACTACATATTGTGACCGTCAGATTGTATGTTACAAAAGTACATAGTAAAGAAACACACTTTACCTAACTCTATACTAGACCAAGTTATACTTAACTATTTCCTATGTGTCAGAATATCCTAGCAAAATTCTAATCATTGGAGATAAAAGTGACAGAGTGCAAACAAAGAGGCAACTTGCAAAAAATGTAGACCAAAGTCATATTTCTATGTTGTCACAAATTGAACCAAATAATTTTGATGAAGCAAGTAAAGACAAATACTAGATAGATTCTATGAATGAGGAGTTAGACCAAATCGAAAATAATAAGGCTTGGGAAATAACAGTAAAGACCAATCAGAAATAATTTGACTGGCACAAAATGGGTATTCAAAAACAAGATGAATGAACAAGGCCCAATTGTCAGAAACAAAACCAGACTAGTACGAAAGGGGTACTCACAAGTATAAGGTTTTGATTATGAAGAAACATTTGCACCAGTTGCAAGATTGGAAGAAATCAATATGTTTTTGGTTTTTTCTTCTCACAAGGATTTTAAAGTATACCAAATGGACATGAAGTATGCTTTTCTAAATAGGGAACTTGAGGAAGATGTCTATATGGAACAAGCTAAATGTTTTTTGTTATCAGATGAACCTAAATACGTTTTCAAGTTAAATAAGGCATTGTAATGGTCTTAAACAAGCACCATGACCATTGTACTCTAGACTGGAAAAGTACCTTCAAAAACATGGTTTCAGGAGAGGAGGAGCTAACAATAATCTGTGCATCAAGGTTGATGGAGGTGAATTACTAATTGTTGTTGTGTATGTGGATGATATTATGTTTGGAAGAAATAAAGGTCATCTAGTAAAATGGTTTGATTAAGAGTTGAAATATGAGTTTGAGATGTCAATGATTGGATAACTTACCTTTTATCTAGGGCTACAAATTCTACAAAAGTCTGGTGGCATATTTATTTCCCAAGAGAAATACTGAAAATACACATTGAAAAAATTTCAAATGGATGACTACAAACCTATCTCAATCACCATGGAAACTGGATGCAAGCTATTTGGAGATGATGAATCGCCTGATGTTGATCAAAAGTTTTATAGATCTATGATAGGAATTTTCTATACCTAAGAACTTATATACCAAACATAATGTGCAGTCAGACTAGTGGCACGATATTTGTCATCACCTAAATAGATTCATCTTTTAGCAGCAAAGAGGATATTCAGATATTTGAAAGGGACTACAAAATACAACCTATGGTATCCAAAAGAGAATCAATTTACATTGAAAACATACATAGATTTGGATTCGTCCGACCGTGTGGATGACATAAAATGTACAAGTGGTGGTGCATTCTACCTAGGAGAGTCTTTGGTGGTGTGGTTAAGCAAGAAACAATCATCAATTTATCTATCTACAACAGAAGTTGAATACATAACAGTTGTGGTTTGTTGTGCACAAGTGTTGTGGATGAAACATACACTTCAGGATATGAAGGTAAATTCCAGTGAGCCTATATCTATAAAATGCGACAATACAAGTCCAATAAGCATTTTGAAAAATCGTGTGCTTCATTCAAAGACTAAACATATCCCTATAAAATACCACTTTCTGAGAGAGAATACATACCCACAAAAGAACAAATAACAGGTATATTTACAAAGCCTCTTGCTAGAGAACCATTTGAATATCTAAGAAATAGGTTAGGGATAGTTCTTGCAAATTATTTTCACTAATGTAACTTCGAAAGGAGAACCTAAAACATTACAGAGTATATGGAATTGAGTGCACGATCTAAGGGGGAGATTTTAGGAGCAAGAAGGAGTAATGAAGAGGAACAAGAAGCCCATGATTATGTCAAGAATATGAATTGACAAGAATACATGCATCATCAAATTGTGAGATCAAGTCACTTTCTTCATGAGCTAGCAACATCAATCAGGTTCAGCATTCAAGAGTTCACTCTTTAATGAATTTTTTTATGTACACATGTATATATCCTGTACATAAGCGTGTAAATAAATATTTTCAAACGTACATACTCATTTTTTCATATCCATTCAAAGCATGTTGGAAGATAATCCTAACTCATTGTATGATTGCATTGTAGAAATTTCCCACTGTAGATCACCTGGTAATGCAATTTACTAAAGCAAAACACTTGATCTACTTCTACAACGATTGAGTAGAAGCATAATCGAACATGAGCAACATCAAGCATGAACAAATATAACTAAGAATGAGAAGTAATCAACCATAAAACAGAAGATATATCACTGGGGAAAGCACCAGCCTAAAACCCCAACTCTGTATTATCATACAAGTGGAAATCTTGTTCAAGTTACAAAAGGAATTAGCTCTCAAGCTATCCTGATCTCTCTACAATCAAACAATACTTCTCACAGACTCAATAGACATAGAATATATATTCCTCAAGCCCTCCAAGCCTCCTATTTTCTTTTGCAATTCTAATTGGGGTCCAGTGTAGCCACTTGTGTGAATTGGCCTCTTCACACACTCACTAACCTCTGATCCTTCTACGTAGTCCTGAAGGAGATAAATCTTCATCCACGGATGAGCTTCCTTTATAGAAAAAAATTCATCCAACTGATAGTACATTGTCCCTTCTTTGATCTCAACTATGTCTCTGTCTGAACTGACATGCATGATTTATCCATGAGTGAATACTCAGTTATCTGAAATATAGTAGTTACATGCATGCAAGAATTAACTAACTCAACTCTCATTAATTTAACAAACTATTAAATTAATCTAACCAGGCTTGACTAAGTTAAACTAAGTCAACTGATTACAACTCAATATTACAACTCATCCTTATCTTTTTAACTAAAGGTTAAATTCCTCAATTAATGGAGAAACTATTGCATGTGCTCACATAGACTTCAAGTTTGATTTTCCTTAACTAATTAACTCAAGATTAATTAACTAATTAATTTTCAAACTACTGTTGATATCAAATTCGAATTTTAATTCTTATGTTTAGTCCAGGGACTGACTAAAATAGGAATCCATTCTGAACTGCTAAAAATAGCAATTCTATTTTTAGCACTTCCATTTTTCATTCCCTATTACTCAATCAAGCACTAGTACTCAAACTGCTATTTATAGCAGTGTTATTTTTAGCACTTCTATTTTTAGCATTTCTTGTTGCTATTTTCAACACTCCCTCTCAACAAGAAAGGCATTCAACTCGAACCTGATCCTAAAACTTTTGAATTTTCTACCTGCAACACTTCTACCAAGTCTGGTTGCTCCAGTAACTCTCAGAACAAAAAACTCCCACTGACCTCTTTTTTGGCCTAGAAACATACTCTGATGCTGAAGCTCTACCTATTGCTGACAAGTGCACCATCTCTAACCTCTGAGCTGCTGCAACACTCCATGCATATCGCACCATTTCACCTCCCTGTGCCATCCTGCACTGGTGCAACACTCTTGTGCCTCTCGCATCGTTGCAGCCTCCTAGCTCTACACAGTTCTGGGACTCCTACACTATAGCTCTACCTGTTGCTCCATCTGCATCTGTCTCTACCCAATCAGCCAGTCCTGCTACTCCTCGTTGGGGCTCCTGCAGCAAAGTCAAATCAAAGAGGTTGGGTACCTCAAGGATCCTACCCCTCCTCCTTAGGACGTTCACTCCACATTGCCCCACCTCGTACCTGGAGGTATGGCTGCATGTGATCCCTTTGCCTGTGAGAAACCTCGGGCAACAAACCTTGTCTTGTGTTTCTCAACACTGCAATCAGCTACCTACTTTACCTTGTAAGGCCATTGGGAACTAACCACCGACTTGTCTGTAGGTCTAGGGACAACATCCCACACACTGTTTCGTATGATAGAATCATACTCTTCTACCATTGCATCAACCCAGACTGGTTGTTGCACTGCCTCCTCAAAAGAGGAAGGTTCGATCACTACAAACTCCCCAACTAAGGCCATGTAGCTAGTTTATCTCTTGAGAGATCTCCTCTGTCTACGATGAGAGGATGGCTGCCCCACATTCTCTCTCGTATCTTGCATCAATCTGTCAGCTTCCCGTGAGTGTTTCCACCCATCTCTGGAAGACTCTCCAGCAGTGGTGGTCTCAACTACTAGATCCTTTGGATGTGGCTAATCCACATCAGCAGGAGGCTCCTCCTCCTTTGGAACTAAAAGTTCCTCATCACCATGCAACTTGAGCTCCCTCTCAAGTGACACTCGCATGGCTCTCTGCTCATCGAACTTCAGATCCCTGCGCACTATGGTACTCTGATTGGTAGGCATAAACACATGATAGTTGTGGTGTATCTGTGTACCCCACAAGTATCCCCAACTCAGCTGTTGGGTCTAGCTTCTTCTGAGCATCTTTGGTCACATGACAGAAAACTGGTGATCCAAATATGCAGAAGTGACTCACATCTGGTCGCTTCCCCAAAAAAGCTTCCATAGGTGTCTTCATCCCCAAAGTACGATGAGGACTTCTATTCTGAAGATACATTGTTGTATTGCATGCCTCAACCCACAAATGAAGTGGTAGGCTTTTGTCATGCAACATCGCTCGAGCTGCTCCCATAATAGATCTATTCTTCCTTTAGGCCACCCCATTCTGTTGTGGGTTATGAGGTGCCATCAGTTCTCGTTTAATTCCTTATGTAGCACAGAAGTCTTTAAAATGCTGGGAAATATACTCTCCACCATTGTTGCTATGCAAGGCTTTTACTTTCTTCCCAGATTTTTTCTCTGTCGAGGCTTTAAACTCACAAAACCTCAAAAAGATTTGATCCTTATTTTGCATAAAGTAGATCCAACATCTACGAGAAAAATCATCAATGAAAATAACATAGTACCTTTGTTTAATAATGGAGGCTGTAGAGAATGGTCCACATACATATGAGTGAACTCGCTCCAGGATTTCTCCAGCTCTACTATCTCGATCTTGAAAGGAATCTTTCACATACTTACCGAGGGTGCATCCTTTGCATGTGTCTATTTCTCCAGTTTTCCCTTTGGTAAGCTGATAGAAATTTGCTGCGTGATATTCAAGGCCCCATGATGCAAGTGGCCCAGTCTCCTACACCATAGCTCACCAACATCTTGGCTTTGCACCACCTCTGCTTTGGAGCTCAGTGGAGCATAGTCATCTAGCTCCAGCTTGTAGAGATTCGTTACTGGAATCCCTATTCGATTGGTCTATCCGGTGCCAATATGCCTCAAGAACACTTTTCCTTTACTAAAGACTACATCATAGCCTGTATCTTCTAGCATAGCAACAGACACATAATTCTTTTTCAAACCTGGTACATATTTAACAGCATATAGGGTGAGAGGAGCACCATTCTCCCTCTGAAACACAACTGTACCTTCACCTGAGACAAAGTATTTTCCATCATCGCACCATCTCGATCCGCATCTAGAGATCCTTCTCCTCCAATGTACTAAAAATATTCTTGTCACCCGACATGTGGAAGGAAGCTCCACTGTCCAGGTACCAAACACATCCCACCATGGATGAAACCATGCATGCGATAAGTGAGAAATCCAGCTCAAATGTGAATCTAGTGCATCACCATTACATCCCTTTGAGGAACCCTTCTTGGATTTCTTCTATGAACAATTCATAGCGTAATCGCCCACTTCATGACAGTGAAAGCATCGCACCTTCGACTTGTCAACCTTCTTCCCACCATGAGAAGATTTGGATTGGGATTCCTTCCCTTTCCGTTTCTTAGCTTTACTCGCTAAAGCTAGATTTTCTTCATCATCTTGTTTTGATGAAGATCCATCCCTGGTGCTCCGTCTTATATCCTCCTGCATTAGGTTCGACCAAAGTTGTTCCCAATCTGGCAGTTTCTCTCTTCCATTAACTGAGTCCTGGTAGCTATGCCAGCTCTTTGGAAGACTGAGGAGTGCTAGACTCACCATGTCATCATCAGAAGTCATGACCCCTACACTTGCAAGCTCATCCCTGTAGGTTGTGAGCTTGTTCAGGAACATAGAGATTGTGTTGCCCTTTTCACACTTGATCTTGTGAAGTTTTTCCTTTAGTGCCAGCTTCCTCTAATTGCTGCTATTCTGATAAAGATCTTTCAATGTTTTCCACATCAAAAATGGAGTCTCCTTCCCATGGAGGCTCGAGACAATGTGATCTCAAACTCCCTCCAGGAGTATTCTCCTTGCTCTAGCCACACACTTTTTCCATTCTGCCAGTTGAGTAGCATCAGTCAGCTTCTAGACTTCTTGATCAATGAAGTCCTTAGGGCCGTTATCTTCCAATACTGCCTCCATGCGATCCTTCCAAGCTATATAATTTGAATTGCCATCAAGGGCATATTCGAGTCTTAAACCACTGAATTCCATCGGTGAAATAGATGTGATAAGAAATCAATTCAATATTCAGGAAAAAACTTCGAACTTTTCCTGCTTGTATACTGTTCTTCCTTGATCACCTTTTCTCTGATACCATGTAGAAATTTCCCACTATAGATCACCTTGTAATGCAATGTACTAAAGCAAAACACTTCATCTTCTACAACAACTGAGCGGAAGCTTAATCGAACATGAGTAACGTCAAGCATGAACAGATATAACTGAGAATGAGAAGTAATCAACTATAAAAATAGAATATATATCACTGGGGAAAGCACCAGCCTAAAACCCCAACTCTGTATTATCATACAAGTGGAAATCTTATTCAAGTTACAAAAGGAATTAGCTCTCAAGCTATTCTGATCTCTCTGCAATCAAACAATACTGATCACAGACTCAATAGACATAGAATATATATTCCTCAAGCCCTCCAAGCCTCCTATTTTCTTTTTCCATTCTGATTGGGGTCTAGTGCAGCCACTTGTGTGAATTGGCCTCTTCACACACACACTAACCTCTAATCCAACTACGCAGTCCTGAAGGAGATAAATCCTCATCCATGGATGAGCTTCCTTTATAGGAAAAATTCATCCAACTAATAGTACATTGTCCCTTCTCTGATCTCAATTGAGTCTCTGTCTGAACTGACATGCGTGAGTTATCCATTAGTGAATACTCAGTTATCTGAAATATAGTAGTTGCATGCATGCAAGAATTAACTAACTAAACTCTTATTAATTTAACAAACTGTTAAATTAATCTAACTGGACTTGACTAAGTTATACTAAGTCAACTGATTACAACTCAATATTACAACTCATCCTTATCTCTTTAACTGAAGGTTAAATTCCTCAATTAATGGAGAAACTATTGCATGTGCTCACATAGAATTCAAGTTTGATTTTCCTTAACTAATTAACTCAAGATGAATTAATTAATTAATTTTCAAACTGCTGTTGATATCAAATTCGAATTTTACTTCCTATGTTTAGTCCAGGGATTGACTAAAATAGGAATCCATCTTGAACTACTAAAAATAACAATTCTATTTTTAGCACTTCCATTTTTCATTCCCTCTTGCTCAATCTAACACTGGTACTCAAATTGCTATTTATAACAATGCTATTTTTAGCACTTCTGTTTTTAGCATTTCTTGTTGCTATTTTCAACACTCCCTCTCAACAAGAAAGGCATTCAACTTGAACCCAATCTTGTAACTCTGGAATGTTCTACATGCAACACTTCTACCAAGTCTGGTTGCTCCACCAACTCTCGGAACAAAAAAACTTCCACTGATCTCTATGTTGAGCTAGAAACATACTCCGATGTTGAAGCTCTACCTACTGCTGACAAGTGCTCCCTCTTTGACCTCTGAGCTGCTGCAACACTCCATGCATCTTGCACCGTTACACACCTCTCTGTGCCATCCTACACTAGTGGAACACTCCTGTGCCTCTCATATTGTTGTAGCCTCCTAGCTCTACACAGTCCTGGGACTCCTGCACTATAGCTCTACCTGCTGTTCCATCCGCATCTCTCTCTATCCAATAAACCAATTCTGCTACTCCTCATTGGTGCTCCTGTAGCAAAGTTGAATCAAAGAGGTTGGATACTTCAAGGATCTTGCCCTTCCTCCTTGGGATGATTGCTCCACATTGCCCCACCTCCTACCTAGAGATATGGCTACATGTGATCCCTCTGCCTGTGAGAAACCTCGGACAACAAACCTTTCCTTGTGTTTCTCAACACTCCAATCAACTGCCTGCTTTACCTTATAAAGCCATCAGGAACTAACCACTGACTTGTCCACAAGTCTAGGGACAACATCTCACACACTGTTCCATATGATAGAATCATACTTTTCTGCCATTGCATCAACCCAGACTAGTTGCTGCACTACCTCCTCAAAAGAAGAAGGTCCGGTTGCTACACACTCCCTAACTAGGGCCATGTAGCTAGTGTATCTCTCAAGATATCTCCTTTATCTGCAATGAGAGGATGGCTACCCCACATTCTCTCTCGCATCCTACATCAATCTATAAACTTCCTACGAGCATTTCTGCCCATCTCTAGAAGACTCTCCAGTAGTGGTGGTCTCCACTACTAGATCCTCTGCATGTGGCTGATCCACATCATCACGAGACTCCTCCTTTGGAACTAAAAGTTCCTCATCACCATGCAACTTGAGCTCCACTCGCATGGCTCTCTACTCGTCAAACTTCAGATCCATGCACACTATGGTCCTCTGACTAGTTTTAGGGCCTAGATTTACCTCAGGCTAAAAAGGTAAGATTCTAGGTCCACATCAAACCACGCTCATCCTGGTAGCTAACCCTACCAGGCCAGGTGAGGGCTCTCTCGGGGTCTATCTCAGCAAATTTTATTCACTAAAGGCTTGAGATGACTGATTTGATTACTGATTTTAGGCTAGGTATACGTGTGCAAGAGGTTTTTGAATGAATTGATGAATTGTTGGCTCAGATAAGAAGGTGGATTTTGGGGTGTGGGGAATGAGGCACAATCCTACAGGGATCTCGATGGGGCAAGGTAGGCAACTGAATTTGGCACTCTAAATCAAGTGAGATGGATGGATTCAGATAGAGAAGGAGTTGAAGAGGGCAATAGAAACCATGGATCCTCTCCAAACAGTGGAAAACATCAAAAGACTAAAGCAAACTTCAAGTAGAGCACTGCACTTTTCAATGTATTCTACTTACACTCTTGTTTGTTTAGCTCAGAAGAGATAAAGAGAAATGATACATATAACACATGAGTAAGTTCAAGAAGACATAAGAAATCACTGTACCAAAACAAATTCCAGAGGGATCCCAAAGAGTACTGCAAATCCTGGTCTCAATTCCTTAGCCAAAATACCAATATGAGTGTACAATGAAGCTCAAGGCTTTCTCAAGAGTCCAACCCTATCAATGACTGAAAAATACATAATATACACAAAAAATAGCTCATCCTTGCCTCTAGGGTTCGAGCTCACATGTTTAGGGGCTGATTCAACTGATTCTAAACTAGGAACTAGAAGTCAGGCAATGAAACAGCTTGCCTCTATAAACAAGGGAACTAATTCATTCAGTTTCAAACAATGTTTTAACTAATGAATCTACCTAACCAAGTGAAAACTCAACATTTTTACATCATTATCCATCAATTTACATGAAATTACATCATAATTTCATAATAAGAAGTGAAAAAGTCAAACTGACCAAAACTGGGTGAAAAACAGAGCCAAACTTGGTTAAACTGGCAATTTTTCCTCTATGCGCCATGTCTGATTCTCTATGCACCGAGCCTATTTGGACCAACTTTTGGAGACCTTCCCGATGTCCACATTCACTCCAAGTGTGCTTGCGGGAAAGGTCTACCTGTCTAATTTCCAACCCAAGTGGAATTTTTCAATTTTGGCTCCATTTTCCCCTCCAAAACTCAGTTCTCCCAACACTGCTTCATGTGTGTCAAAATAGGGGTAGAAAGATCATCTTTTGAGAATTTTTGTCCCTTTTTAGGGCTCAAAACTTGCTCAAATTTCTTGGCCATGAACAATAAAGAATAAGTTTTCATGCCAAATCCAAAAATTCTGAGTTTTTTGAATTTGGAGCCTCCTAGCAAAATCGAGCGCCACGTGGCGCGGCGCATAGGGCATTATTTCCTGTTTTTTGTGCCAAGATTTGTCAAAATGCAAAAAATGCCCCAAATTTCTTGAAATTTGGGCTGAGCCTTCTATATTAAGAGCTATGTTGGTCAAAGGAAGCCTCAGCCAAAATCCAAAGTCGATCATGCTCCTTTTGCCTCTTTGAAGCCTTCTTCAATTTTTCCTTTAAATTCCTGATTTGGGCCTTGCAAACTTTGTTCCTCACCATGTAGTGAAAAGCCATGTGTCTCAACAAGTTTTTCTCCTTGTTGGCCTTCTCCAACAATCTCTCTAAGTGGATATTGACTCTCTCGAGCCAAGACTCTCAATCGACATTGATCTCTTGCTCTAGGGAAGTAAACTCCACCCTCCTCCTTTGGGCAGCTTGGCGATTCTCCCGTATGTTCTGCCACCTTTATGAGGTCTCTTTGGTGCATGCACCTCTGTAGGTGAGTCACTATGTGTCTCCTCTTCATAATCATATGAGGGATCATATGCCATATCTGCTAGTGGATGAACTATCTTGGAGCTGCGTTGATGAGAAGTAAGTGATTGTGATGTTTTTTTTACTTCTGCCACCAAGGGAAAAAGTGATATGAGGGACTGTGGAGGGAAAGTGTATGAGGGGTTTTGGGAGTATTATAATAGGGCTTTGTTTGGGAAATAAGAGATTAGGGAGTAATATGAAAGCTTAGGGACAACAATTAGGGTTTGGGGATTTATAGTTAGGATTGGGAAAATGGTATATGGGCATAGGGATGAATTCTTTTTAGGGATATGGGAGTTAGGGAATGGGTGAATAAGCTAGGAAAATAAATGGAGAAGTGGAAAAGTGAGGGCGTGGTAGAATGAGCTTGGTAGCAAAATGACAAATGGAAAACCATACGTAAATGGTTTTTGAGAAATGGCAAGAAAATAGGGTTTGATTTTCCTTTACACAACCACCATAAATTCTGAAGAAAAACTCCTTCACTTGCAAGGGAAAGAGCTTGACTTACTTGCACATTTGAAGATTTGAGCAATTTTGGCAACTTGAGAGAGTTTGGGATAAAATTGGGTTTGGCAGCTCTATTCACTACACCTCCAACCCAACACGTTTTGCCTCCTGTATGTGCCACGCCAGTGTAAATTAACACTGGAAGTCGCAGCCCAATGCGTCGTGCCACCTGCCCAGTGCGCCGCGCCACCAAACCCTATGCATAGCGAGTTTTGTAGGAGAATTTTGGAGGCCTTCCCAATGTCCAAATTGGGGGTGAGATAGCTTTTTGGAAATTTTATTGAGTCTACATTCCAACCCAACTAGAATTTTTTAATTTGGAGTTCATTTGCCTGGTCAAAAATCAAATCTTCCAAGACTGGTCAAAATGTGCCAACTGAGGTTGCCTAAAGGCAGAGTGCTGTTGCAGTCAACTTTTGAAGGTCTTCCTAACCTCCAAATTGAGCTCATGATAGCTCATGGGAAATCTTGTCATGTCTAGTTACCATTTGAATCATCAAGAAAGTCATGTGGACAACCAAGATAGGATAAAAACCGATTTTTCCAAGGTCGCTTCAGAGGTGCATCAATTCTCCCAAGGCAACTGTATTTTTGACATTTCTATAAAACCATGACACTTGTCTAAAATGTGAAGGAGTTTTTTCTTCCTTGGCCTATTTTGGACACAAACCTCTTCCAGTTTTCCCAAATTAATCTTTTATTCCTCATAAACATCATTGGAGTAAAACCTATCCCGATGTGTGGAACAGGGGATTTGTCGAAATGAAGTGAAATGAAGGGGATAAAGGGTTTCTAAATTCTTGAGAAAATTGTTAGAAGTAGGGAGGGATGTTAGGAAGGAGGGGAAAGTGGAATTTCAAATATTGAGTGAGGGTAAAGGGTCCAAAAGGGCAAAACATAGGCCTAGCCTAGAAAATAAGGTTTGTAGCAAGAAACTAGGGTTTGCGCGAAAATGAGGAATTTGTGGGATCTCAGTGATGGGAAGTGTTTAATAAGGTACGTTAAGGATAGGGGAAGGTGTATGAACATCAAGATACAATTTTTTCTTATGATTTGACCATCCAAGAGAAATTAGCTTCAAAACCCTAGGAGAGGGAAACAAACCTTACCTAGGCACAACTGAAGAATGGACAAGTTGTAAAATCACCCAGTGGAACTTGAAATGATGATGAAAACCCTCTGAATGATGGTACACTCAGCTGAATGGTGACATGGATCGACATTTGGACAACTTTGAAAGGAGTAAAAGCAAACCCTGGACCTAATACCTACTGACCAAATTTTGCTTGAAGACTCACTGAAATGACAAAATTTGACCTTGATACCTTAAAATCACTTTGTAAGAGCATGTTTGATCACTGGAGGAAGGCTGCAAAGACTGACACTAACAACTGGTAGGCAGAAACACACGATAGTTGTGGGGTGTATCTATGTACCCCACAAGTATCCCCAACTCATCTGTTGGGTCTAGCTTCTTCTGAGCATCTTTGGTCACATGACAGAAAACTAGTGATCCAAATATGCGGAAATGACTCACATCTGGTCACTTCCCCGAAAAAGCCTCCATAGGTGTCTTCATCCCAAAAATATAATGAGGAATTTTGTTCTAAAGATACACTGTTGTATTGCATGCCTCAGCCCACAGATGAAGTGGTAGGCTTTGGTCATGCAACATCGCTTGAGCTAATCCCACAATAGTTCTATTCTTCCTTTCGGCCACCCCATTCTGTTGTGGGTGATGAGGTGTCGTCAGTTCCTGTTTAATTCCTTCTGTAGCATAGAATTCTTTAAACTACTGGGAAATATACTCTCCACCATTGTTGCTATGCAAGTTTTTTACTTTCTTCCCAGATTATTTCTCTGCCGTTACTTTAAACTGACAAAACCTCAAGATGGTTTGATCCTTCTTTTGCATAAAGTAGATCCAGCATCTACGAGAAAAATCATCAATGAAAATAACATAGTACCTTTTTTTAGCAGTGGAGGCTGTAGAGAATGGTCCACATACATATGAGTGAACTTGCTCCAGGATTGCTCCAGCTCTACTATCTCGATCCTAAAAGTAAGCTTTCACATACTTACCCAGGGTGCATCCTTTGCATGTGTCCGTTTGCTCCAATTTTCCCTTGGGTAAGCCGATAGAAATTTGTTGCATGATCTTCAAGGCCCCATGATGTAAGTGGCCCAGTCTCTTATGCCATAGCTCGCCAACATCTTGGCTTTGCACCACCTCTGCTTTGGAACTCAGTGCAACACAATCATCTACCTAACACTTTTAGAGATTCTTTACTCGAACCCCTATTTGCTTGGTCTATGCGGTGCCAATATGCCTCAGAAACACTTTTCCTTTAGTAAAGACTACATCATAGCATTTATCTTCTAGCATAGCAACATACACAAGATTATTTTTCAAACCTGGTACATATTTAACAGTAGATGGGGTGAGAGGAGCACCATGCTCCCTCTGAAACAAAATTGTACCTTCACCTGAGATACAATATTTTCCATCATCACCCATCTCGATCTGCACCTGGAGATCCTTCTCCTCCAATGTACTGAAAATATTCTTGTCACCTAACATGTGGAAAGAAGCTCCACTTTCATGGTACGAAACACATCCCACCATGCATGAAACCATGCATGCGATAAGAAAGAAATCTAGCTCAAATTGTGAATCTAGTGGATCACCATCAGATCCCTTTGAGGAACCCTTCTTGGATTTCTTCTGTGGAAAATTCATAGCATAATGGCTCACTTCATGACAGTGAAAGCATCACACCTTCAACTTGTCAACCTTCTTCCCACTATGAGAAGATTTGGATTGGAACGCCTTCCCTTTTCCTTTCTTAGCTTTACTCGCTAAAGCTAGATTTTCTTCATCATCTTGTTTTGATGAAGATCCATCCCTAGTGCTCCGCCTTATCTCCTCCTGCATTAGGTTCGATCAACATCGTTCCCAATCTAATAGTTTCTCTCTTCCATTAACCGAGTCCTGGTAGTTATGCCAGCTCTTTGGAAGACTGAGGAGTGCTAGTCTCACCTGTTGTCATCAGCGGTCATGACCCCTACACTTGCAAGCTCATCCCTGCAGGTGGTGATCTTGTTCAAGAACGTAGAGATTGCATCATCCTTTCTGAACTTGATCTTGTGAAGTTTTTCCTTCAGCGCCAGCTTCCTCTGATCACTGCTATTCTGATAAAAATCTTTCAAAGTTTTCCACATCGAAAATCGAGTCTCCTTCCCATGGAGGCTTGAGACAATGTGATCTCGAACTCCCTCCAGGAGGATTCTCCTTGATCTAGCCACACACTTTTTCCATTTTTCCAGTTGAGTAGCATTAGTTAGCTTCATGAATTCTTTATCAATGAATTCCTTAAGGCTATTATCTTCCAATATTGCCTCCATGCGATCCTTCTAGGCTATATAATTTGAACTGCCATCATGGGCATATTCATGTCTTAAACCACTAAACGCCATCGGTGAAATAGATGTGATAAGAACTCAATTCAATATTCAGAAACAAACTTTGAACTTCTCCTGCTTGTATGCTGTTCTTCGTTGATCACCTTTGCTCTGATACCATGTAGAAATTTCCCACTATAGATCACCTAGTAATGCAATGTACTAAAGCAAAACACTCAATCTACTTCTACAACAATTGAGCAAAAGCTTAATCAAACATGAGCAACATCAAGCATGAACAGATATAACGAAGAATGAGAAGTAATCAACCATAACACAGAATATATATCACTAGGGAAAGCACCAGCCTAAAACCCCAACTTTGCATTATCAAACAAGTGGAAATCTTGTTCAAGTTACAAAAGCAATTAGCTCTCAAGCTATCCTAATCTCTCTGCAATCAAACAATACTGCTCACAGACTCAATAGACATAGAATATATCTTCCTCAAGCCCTCCAAGCCTCCTATTTTCTTGTGCAATTCTGATTGGGGTCCAATGCAATCACTTGTGCGAATTGGCCTCTTCACACACTCACTAACCTTTAATCCAACTACGCAGTCCTAAAGGAGATAAATCCTCATCCATGGATGAGCTTCCTTTATAGGAAAAATTCATCCAACTGATTGTACACTTTCCCTTCTCTGATCTCAACTGGGTCTCTGTCTGAACTGACATGCATGATTTATCCATGAGTGAATACTCAGTTATCTAAAATACAGTGGTTACACGCATGCAAGAATTAACTAACTGAACTCTCATTAATTTAACAAACTATTAAATTAATCTAACTGGACTTGAATAAGTTAAACTAAGTCAAGTAGTTACAACTCAATATTACAACTCATCCTTATCTCTTTAACTGAAGGTTAAATTCCTCAATTAATGGAGAAATTGTTGCATGTGCTCACATGGACTTCAAGATTGATTTTCCTTCACTAATTAACTCAAGATGAATTAATTAATTAATTAATTTTCAAACCGTTGTTGATATCAAATTCGAATTTTACTTCCTATGTTTAGTCCAGGGATTGACTAAAATAGGAATCCATCCTAAACTGTTAAAAATAGAAATTCTATTTTTAGCACTTCCATTTTTCATTCCCTATTGCTCAATCCAGCTCTCGTACTCAAACTGCTATTTATAGTAGTGCTATTTTTAGCACTTCTAACTTTATCATTTCTTGTTGCTATTTTCAACATGCATCATCAGAATTCTCTCAAAAAATATTAATCTTCTGAAAAATCTAAATGTTTATATGGATTGCATCAATGTACATTATGATGATCCCTGTATATAACTAACATTTGATCTATGAAAACCTAAGATCCATTCAAATATATATGGGTAAGCAAAAGCAAAGGTATTTCCATCTAGCAGAGGAGAAAATGGTATTAAAATATATACATGCAAGCAGAAGCAAAGAGACTACTTTGGAAATTAGCTCTTAAATCAAAACGAAAACTAGTAATTAAGCTATAATGCTACATTCAAAACTGAGATACCTTCAAACATGTATTCTAGCATCAAGCCTAGAGGAGCATACTTTGTGTATATTTTTCAAGAACTCTTCATCATGAAGAATCATGAGATGGGCATTGGAACCACATTATTTGTAACTTTCATATGAAGGAATTTATCTCAACATATGATCAAGTACAAATTTCCGCAAAGGATCATTTCACGCATAGATCCTTTTGTGATTTCAAATAACTACTACTAGATAAAATTATGCAAATGCTTCTACAATTAGAAGATGATCATGTGATTGAGACACTGTGTTGCATTTCATTTCATCACTAGGATTTCTCCAAATCCTTCAGTTTCATTATTATGACCATAAATATTTGGGTGAAATTAATTTTATATGATTAAATTGAAAAAAGAGTTAAAGTGAGATTATGAAGAAAATTATTTAAAACATCAACATCATAGTTGAAGAAGAACAAATTCCTACATCTGAAAATTTAAATGAATTGCCAATTCAACAGTAACTTTACAAAAGAAGAAATGGAATCGTACAAAGATAGCATTCTCCATATCTATACAAGATGTAGAAAATAAAACCCATATCTCCCATAACAAGAAAATGAATAGACATTCAAATCCACTATATTGCCAACGGACGCAAGGATACCTGTGCATACCCACAGTATGCATATAGAATGCATAAACTAAATTTCCCACAAATTTCAAACTCTATGTCGAGACAAAACTATAATTTATCAATGATTAAGGCCCCTTAATTAATCTCATGTGGAATCATTCATTTACAATAGCCCAACCCTTGAACAATTCTTTCTTTCAGGACTCATTCTCCCTCATAACCCTTTCATTAACTTTTTACCAATCGTAAAGCCCACATATATATATTATAATATATATATACATAATATAATATATATATATTATATAATATATATATATATATATATATAATATATATATATATTATATAATAATATATAATATAATATATATATATAATATATATATATAATATATATATATATTATATATATATATATATATAATATATATATTATATAACAATCCCACTCTTTTAACTATGGTAATTCATGGACTTACCATGTAAATCCTTCATATCGGTGCTTTCATTATTATGACACTTTACAGGGGAAATACACTAAAACACACCTTTTCCGCTTAAATACGGTCTTTGCACATATTCTAAGATTTAATTTTATCACATATCGCATTGTCAGATCAAGCCATTATGTGCCTCCTTCGCCTCTCGCATGCGATATGCGATTACAACCAGACCTCAAATAACTTATCTGCGACCATATAACCCTTTCGGGTACGCCCTTCCAATTCCTTTATCGCAACCTTTCCTTTATCGCAATTGCAATCGCATGGATCACACTAACATGGCTCTTACGACTCCATCGCATCTGTTATGCGATAACACGTCGGATACCAAACTTCAATAAACCTGAGCCCAGAACCTCTTTGGGTCTGCTCTTATCACTTTATCGCTCATCGTAATATCGGTATTCCACCTCTGCCAACACTTAACTTTCCCAACATGCGATCAGATCTCCACCATGGATCCCCTTCCCAATCTGATAGTCCTTGCTTCATCGCATTTCGCAATTGATATGGCTCTATGGCAGGTCTGATAACTCCCAAAGGTTTTCTCCGACACGATATATCGGTGATCACATTTTGCGACTCCTTATGGCCTAAGGTCTGCCTCTTTATAACAATATTTCCAACTTAATCCTGGTCATTGATCATAAGGATCCAATGGCTCCTGTGCATTGATTCTTCAATCTTTCATCCATCTCTTTACTTGGGTTTTCACGCCATTTTCAATGTTTTTTGTGGTTTCCGGGGTTCTTCAGGATTCTCTTCCTTCCACTCTCCTGTTGCTCAACTCCCTCCTGAGCTTTCCTCTGCGGGTTTCTCAAATCATTATCATTCTAGGACTTTACTTTGGTCCTTCAAATGGATTCAAAGATTCATTACGATCCTCTATCTTGTTCTTCTCGATTGTGTATCCTGCCAAACTCTTCCTACATACATATGTTATACAAAATCATTGATATACTCATAAATTATCAGTCGATACTCAAAATGAACATTTACACAGTGTTGGAATTAAATCTTTGTTTGTGTCTATACAACAAATGATTACATAACAACACTCTCTATCTCTCTCTGGCCCGATATTCTAATTAGTGGCCTCTGCTCCTCTCTTGCCCATAGGCTTACAGTCACACTCTCACTGGCTGACTGGCTGGCTAGCTAACTGGCTAACTCATCCTAACTATCTTTTTTTTTTCTTATCAATACATTATTAGCAGTTTCTTTACAGTTGAGGAACTGTTCCTCAGCTACTTTTCAGTTGCTTAATAGTTTTTTCAAACAAGTTCCTAAATAATCATAACTTGATCTGTTTGCCTAATTTAAAATCTAACAATGGCCAAGTCAGCCTTAATTATAAATGAATCACTAAATAGACTTCCCTATCTATGCTTGCTAATAAATAAATATTTTTTTACAAGAAATTTTAGAATGGCCCCTTCTTGGCTAACATATAAACCTTTAGGTCCGACTAGATACTTCGAGCTTGACCTTTGAGAACCAATGCTCCCGCGTCAGACTCCAAAAGTTGAAAACATTCATGATCTCCAGATCATGTGTCTTGTTAGAAAATCTCCAGGGTCCCAAACTTTAGTTTGCAACCACCCAAATGCTTTGCTCCTTTGTTGCTGCTTCATGTCTGTTGTCTTTGCTTTATCTTTCTCTCCTTGTCAATCAAATTCATACTCTGATTGATCATCCTTCCTGTTGCTGTCAACCTCCTCCATATGGACTACTTCATCATTAAATTCCATAACTCTTCAATACATCTCTAGCATTTCTTTGGGCTGGTCCATATTCTGCCATTCACTGTTACCTCTTTCGCTCTGCTTCAGGTTGTTGTTGTTGTCCACTAACTCTTCAAATTGTTATTGGTTACTTTCACCATGTAGTTGTTGGTTCCTTACTACCTCCCTTACAACCTTACCCTCTTCCATGATTATCTCTTTCTATATTGAATCATGACTTTCCAACATTCTCTCCACCAATTGAACATCTATGTTCCATGGATTAAATTCTTCCATAGAATCTTCTTCTTTTATTTTTATTTGGCTTCTCATTGTTATCAGGAAATCTAGTGTCCATGTAGAGTTGCTAGTCCCACTAAGATGGGTAGCTATCTTAGAAACAAACAAACTAAAGTTACTTTCGTTTTCCTTTATGAGAAGTAGATAGGAGAGGAGCAAAGAATACCAACCTCAATCTTTCGCTTGGTTCCGTGCTTGTTCCTTCTCCTCTCTAACGGATCTTTGCCGCTCCTTCCTTGATTACCCCGCTTCAAAGAGTACCTATAAAGTCAAAGCAGCATAATACCTTCAAAGCATAGAGATCTACAGTCATAAACAATATAGGGCCAGATATATATTGACCACACAAATGCATATATCATCAAACATACAAGAATGTGGAGGAAAACTTGAATAGCTTTATTGATATAAAGATTAGAAGAGAGGAGTAGAACCCATTGATCTAACCCGGTGTCATCATCCCAGCATGAAAGCCCTTCTTCACCTCATGAAAAGCTTAGATCACCCAACACTATGATGTTCCCCCAAGAAACCAACAACACTTCCTTACAAGGTACAAGATTCCAGCCTCTGGATATCTAGGATGAGGGATCCATATATAGATGTTTGCAGGGGCGTGAGTCAGCTTCTGGGATTTTGATTAGTGTCCTCTCTCTGATAGTTCTTTGTTCCACTTGGAGATTCATGATCTCTTACTCATCCTTGGGAAAATTCAGAGAGGCAAGTGTCACAGGAGAAGATTTTGGAAGATTCCATGATCATCCACCTTGCAAACTGTCTCTTCCACTTGTCTACTCTCGCCCATCGCACCCTACAAAAGGGATCTTCAATATGCATCACACTTTTTGCATGTGGCAGGTGAGATGCATCACACCCTTAGCACTGGGCAGTCTGTATGGTCCAGTTTTGACCAGTTCTGAGCAGTTTTCCATGGAGAACTTCTGAGGAGATGATGTAATCAGCTGACCTTGTTCCTTTAGGGTATGAAACAACACTTTTAGGGACTCAGAAGCCCTTGGTTTATGGACATATATGATTGGGGTTACAATGCCCAAATATGTCTATAACAGTTGCCCCCTAAAGCATGAGGTCGTTAATCTCTCGATGTCAGGTGAAATGCTTTATCATGAGGATTTGAGGTTTTTTCGAACTGGAAGGCGACCTGTAATAAGATACAATACAATACATTATCTTCATAACATTTTCATGATCTACCTGAGGTGGGAATTCCCATTCTTATATTTATAAATTCATTTTCATGTACATAGGACAGACAACAGTATGTGTAGCAGACTGATGATTATGATAGAGCCATCATCCTTTGATTCAGATGATCATCTGTGCAGCAATGATGTACATTTTATGTCTTTATTTCTTGAATATATCACAGCCTGGATGGATGAAACTAGATCTGGGGTCTTCAAACTCATTCAATCTTCGCCCGAAGTACAAGTCGATCCATGTGAAAAATGTTCTGGAGTCGAACATGGAAAGACATCACCTAATTACCAGCCAATGATGTAAGTTGTTAATAGGCGAGAGAAGAATCATCGATAATTATGATGAGCCTCAAGGTATGACAGTACAATTCACGTGATGTGAAAATGGGACTTGGCATCGAACACCACGCAAAATCTTTCGGTCGAAGGCCATTGATGTAAACCTGTCGCCGAAAGTGAGAAACTTGCCATTGAGGCATGCAAGCTTCAAAGTATTGAAAGGGTTGTTCCTAGGTCAACTTCTTGGATAATGAGCTGTCGTCAATGAGAAGTGACCCATCGTAGGAGGGCCTTAATGAATCCCACATCTACAACATGAAATGGAGCAAATGATTTTATGGAGGTGAAAACAACCTAATGATACAGGGTTCATGGTGGCGGTCATGAAAGAATGAAGGGTGAAGGTATTGCAGCGGGTGAGACACAAGCTGGGTTGGTGAATTCTCTGAGTGACTTCTCTTGAACATATCGGTGACACTGAAATGGATTAGTAGCGTTAACCCCAAAGATGGATGGTACGATGGACCAAAGGTAATATGACCGGTGAACAGAATAACCCAGCCCAACTCAATCAAGGTGATGGAGTGAAAGTGTCATGTTCAAGAGTGACTTGCTACCAATAAAGTTTCTTCAAGTTTTCTTCCCAATTTTTCCCTAGTCATTGCTGACCAGTACCTCTTTATTTTTATCAAGCTTGAGGAGGATAACATATGCTTGTTCTATAATTTTCCCTTTGGGCAAACTTGTCGCTATGTTTTAACAAGCCTAGCGACAGTGAAACTCGTTCTTGTCTATATGGACAAGTTTGTCACTATTGGTTTTAACGAGTTTAACGACAAAGAAAACTTGGTCCTTTTTCAATTTTAGAGAAACTGAAAAGGGACGGAAAGGAAACTCCAGTAATCCTTTTTCATCATATAATCCCTTAAGTCCGAAAAAGTATAAAATAATACAAAAGGGATAAATTTTCGATAGTTTTAATGAGCCGAACAAGACAAGCGCTTGATCTTTTTGTGTAATGATCCCTCAGGTCCAAAAATATTAAAATATTGACAAGGGATAGAACTTCTAATCATTTTAATGAGATGGAGAGGCCAATTTCTCGAAAATATTTTCATATTTTACAAGTCAAATGAAAAGAGCTTAAAGGGGACTCGTTTTTTGAGGAACGAGTGAAATTTTTGGGTAGCAGCTAGTTCCAAGTAAGGTTTGGAACTTTCAATCATAGTAGTGTAAAGAAGATGGCTAATAGAATCACTCATCGTAGCTATTCCTCAAAAGGGGTAAACAATCAAATGGAGGCGTATGATCAGCTAAAAACAGAGTCGAGGTGATGGTAAGAACATGACCAAGGCTCAAAAGCTGATGATAATGCTTTCGCAATGGTTATTTACTGAAGGTGGGCTCATTTTTTAATAAGCTTAAATTGTAGTGGAACATATGCTCATTGCTAGGTTTATTTTTTAACGAGCTTGAACTTTGCATAAAACTGCTCATGGTGGGTTTATTTTTTAACGAGCTTGAACCCTGGGATAACATTGCTCGTGGCTTGGTTCAATTTTTAATGAGGTTGAACCATGCGACAACATATGATTAGATTCAGCTTCATGTTTACACATGATTGAAATGAAAAACTATTCTTGTTATAAGTTCGCATTCCCTTAGCATAATAACGCAAATCGAGGTGCATGCCCCCCAAGCTTCATTGCATTCAACACGGTGGTTGGAATGAAGGTTTACCTTCGAGATATTTGAAAGACTTGACTTGGATTTGGAAAGGGAGTTGTTTCATTTTTAATGAGGTTGACACAGTAAAAGAACTATCCTCATAATCCACCGTATTTACAGTATTTGATAGAAAATAAAAAACTGAAGGATGGTTAAGGTTGCTGGAATAGTCTTCATGGTAATCTGGAAGATGGGAACAATGGTGGTTCCCATGGTGCCTCCTATCATCATTTATTTAATGATTTCTTTGTCTGTATAATGTATATGCGACCAAGGATTTTAAGAGATACCATATTCCTTAGACCTATCTATCCAAACACTCGATGAGCGTTGATTTTGGTTTGCCTCCTAGGCCAAGAAAACTGATTGCTACAATATTTATAAAATGGAGATGATCCATTTTGTCAAATTGTTCAAGAATCTTCTGAATCTAGAAGATATCATATTGCAGGTTCCCATCGTGGCCACTTCCGCCAGATTGTTTGGAGGTGGAAGGGCAAAAGTACCCATCAATGTAGGGTCTTTTAGTAGTGTTATCGAGAAAACTATTATCTATGCAAAGCTACTAGTCCCACTAAGATGGGTAGCTATCTTAGAAACAAATAGATTAAAGTTACTTTCATTTTCCTTTACGAGAAGTAGATAGGAGAGGAGCAAAGAATACCAACCTCAATCTTTCACTTGGTTCTCTGCTTGTTCCTTCTCCTCTTTGACAGATCTTTGCCGCTCCTCCCTTGACCACTCCATTTCAAAGAGTACCTATAAAGTCAAAGCAGCATAATACCTTCAAAGTGTAGAGATCTACAATCATAAACAATATAGGACCAGATATATATTGACTACACATGCATATATTAGCAAACATACAAGAATGTGGAGGAAAACTTGAATAACTTTATTGATATAAAGATTAGAAGAGAGGATTAAAACCCATTTATCTAACCCAGCGTCATCCTCCCAGAATGAAAACCCTTCTTGACCTCATGAAAAGCTTAGATCACCCAACACTATGATATTCCAGCGAGAAAACAACAACACTTCCTTACAAGATACAAGAATCGAGCCTCTGGATCTCTGGGATGAGGGATCCATATATAGATGATTGCAGGGGGGTGAGTCAGCTTTTGGGATTTTGATTAGTGTCTTCTCTTTGATAGTCCTTGATTCCACTTGGAGATTGATGATCTCTTACTAATCCCTGGGCGAGTTCAGAAAGGCAAGTGTCACAGGAGAAGTTTCTGGAAGATTCCATGATCATCCACCTTGCAAATTGTCTCTGCTATTTGTCTACTCTCGCCCATCACACCCTACAGAAGGGCTTTTCAGTATGCATCGCACTTTTTGCACTGAGCAGGTGAGATGCATTGCACTCTTTGCACTGAGCAGTCTGTATGGTCTAGTTTTGACCAATTCTGAGTAGTTTTATGTGGAGAACTTCTAGGAGATGATGTAATCAGCTGACATTGTTCCTTTAGGGTATGAAACAAAAATTTTAAGGACTCGGAAGCCCTTGGTTTATGGACATATATGATTGGGGTTGCAGTGCCCAAATATGTCTATAACAATTGCCCCATAAAGCATGAGGTCATAGATCTTTGATGTCAGGTGAAATGCTTTATCATGAGGATCTGAGGTTTTTCAAACTAGAAGGCAACCTGTAATAAGATACAATACAATACATTATCTTCATAATATTTTCATGATCTAGCTGAGGTGAGCATTCCCATGCTCAGATTTATAAATTTGTTTTCATGTACATAGGAAAGACAACAGTATGTGTAGCAGACTGATGATTATGATAGAGCCATCATCCTTTGATTCGGATGATCATCTGTGCAGCAATGATGTACATTTGATGTCTTTATTTCTTGAATATATCGCAACCCGGATGGATGAAACTAGATCTGGGGTCTTCAAACTCATTCAATCTTCACCCAGAGTACACATTGATCCATGTGAAAAATGTTCTCGAGTCGAACATGGAAAGACATCGCCTGATTACTAGCCAATGATGTAAGTTGTTAACAGGTGCGAGAGGAATCATCGATAATGATGATGACCCTCAAGGTACTACACTACAATTTTTGTAGTGTGAAAATGGGACTTGGTGTTGAACACCATGCAGAATATTTCGGTCGAAGGCCATTGATGTAAACCTATTGCCGGAAGTGAGAAACTTGCCACTGAGGCATGCAAGCTTCAAAGTACTGAAAGGGTTGTTCCTAGATCGACTTCTTGGATAATGAGCTGTCGTCGACAAGAAGTGACCCGCCATAGGAGGGCCTTAATGAATCCCACATCTATGACATGGAATGGAGCAAATGATTTTGTGGAGGTGAAAACGATTTGATGATATAGGGTTCAGGGTGGCAGTCATGAAAGGATGAAGCGTGAAGGTATTGCAGTGGGTGAGACACAAGCTGGGTTGGTGAATTCTTTGATTGACTTGTCTTGAACATATCGACGACACTGAAATGGATTGGTAGCGTTAACCCCAAAGATGGATGGTACAATGGACCAATGGTAATATGACCAGTGAATGGAATAACCCAACCTAACTCAATCATTGTGATGGAGTGAAAGTGTCATGTTCAAGAGCAACTCGCTACCAATAAAGTTTCTTCAAGTTTTCTTCCCAATTTTCCTTAGTCATTGCTGACCAGTACCTCTTTATTTTTATCAAGCTTGAGGAGGATAACATATGCTTGTTCTATAATTTTCCCTTCGGGCAAACCCGTCGCTATGTTTTAACGAAATTAGCGATAGTGAAACACATTCTTGTCCCTATGGACAAGTTTGTCGCTATTGGTTTTAATGAGTTTAACGACAAGGACAACTCGGTCCTTTTTCAATTTTATAGAGTCTGAAAAGGGATGGAAAGGAAACTCCGATAATCCTTTTTCATCATATAATCCCTTAAGTCCGAAAAAGTATAAAATATTATGAAAGGGATGAATTTTCGATAGTTTTAACGAGCCGAACAAAACAAGCACTCGATCTTTTTGTGTAATAATCCCTCAGATCCAAAAAGATTAAAATCTAGAGGAGGGATGGCACTCCCGGTAGCTTTAATGAGTTGGAGAGGCCAACTTCTCGACAATCTTTTCATATTTTAAGAGTCAGGTGAAAAGAGCTTAAAGGAGACTCATGTTTTAGGAATGAGTGATATTTTCGGGTAGCTGCTGATTCCAGGTAAGGTTTGGAATTTTCCAATCACGATAGTGTCACAAGGATGGCTAACAGAATCACTCTTCACAGGTGTTCCTCAAAAGGGTAAACAATCAAATGGAGGCGTATGATCGGCCAAATAGAGTGGAGGTGATGGTAAGAACATGACGGGGCTCAAAAGTTGATGATAATGCATTCGCAATGGTTATTTACCGGATATTGGTTCATTTTTTAATGAGCTTAAACTCTGAGGGGAACATTTTCTCATTTCTTAGGTTTAATTTTTAACGAGCTTGAACTTTGCATAAAAACTACTTGTGGTGGGTTTATTTTTTAACGAGCTTGAACCTTGCGGTAACACTGCTCGTGGCCTGGTTTATTTTTTAATGATATTGAACCATGTGACAACATATGCTCAGATTCAATTTCATGTTTACACAAGCTTAAAATGAAAAACTCTACTTGTTATAAGTTTGCATGCCCCCAGCATAATAACGCAAATCGAGGTGCATGCCCCCCAAGCTTCATTGCATTCAATGAGGTGGTTGGAATGAAGGTTTACCTTCGAGATCTTTGAAAGACTCGACTTGGATTTGGAAAGGGATTTGTTTCATTTTTTAATGAGGTTGACACAGTAAAAGAACTATCCTCATAATCCACCGTATTTATTGTATTTGATAGAAAATCAAAAACTGAGGGATGATTAAGGTTGCTGGAATAATCTTCATGGTAATCTGGAAGATGGGAACGATGGTGGTAATATTCCCATGGTCCCTCTCCTATCATCATTGACTGAATGATTCCTTAGTCTGTAGAATGTACATGCGACCAAGGATTTGAAGAGGTGCCATATTCCTTAGACCTATCTATCCAAACACTCAATGAGCGTTGATTTGGGTTTGCCCCCAAGGCCAAGAAAATTGATTGCTACAATATTTCTAAAATGGAGATGATTCATGCTGACAAAATGTTCAGGAATCCTTTGAATCTAGAAGATATCATATTGCAAGTTCCCACTGTGGCCACTTCTTCCAGATTGTTTGGAGGTAGTAGGGCAAAATTACCCATCAATGTAGGATCTTTTAGTAGGCCTACTCCAATATTTTGAAGCAAATGAGAGCTTCCATGGATCATCGGAATGCTTCTCGTAACTTGTGAACTGTTGGGGAGAAAGGTTTGTTGTTTGATGATTGTAATCCCTCCTTGAAAAGGAAATGAAATCTTTCTGAAGTATTTCAACACAACAGTAGCCATAGCATAAATCCAAGGCCTTCCCAGTAGGATGTTGTAATCGAGGTTTCCATCGATAACTTCAAAATAAATTTCTACTGGTTTTCCCCCCATTTCGACTTGCAAGTTACTTAAAATCCCATATGGAGTGTATGTTCATCCATCAAATACTTTTAACGTCATTGATGATCGCAACAAGGGTGGTGAGCCTAAAGTTTTCCAGCAACTCATTGACATAATACATGTAGATACCCCCTCATCAATAATTGTACGATGAACAATTTTGTTGAGGTCTTTCACTTGGATGAGGAAAGCGAGTTGAGCTGGTAACTGAGGTTCATATCATTTATGATTAAATGCCATAAGATTGGAATCTGCTGGGTCAATCCCACCTATTGTTGATAATAGAGCCTACTTCTAGGAGGGGAAATTTTGCAGTACCTCAAGTGTCGACATAACAGACGGTGATTGGGCCAGGTCCTTTACTATATTATAATTCTATGTTGCTCTGGCATGAGGATTAAATTTCAATTTGTGTACTACTCCGTTCGGTGGCTTTATCGTTAGCTCAGGAATGATGGGTGGCACAACTTCGATTGAAGTTGTTGTCAAACTACTAGGTTGATCAGTAGCCTGGTTGTTTGACAGCTGTGGATTCCCATAATCTTTCTGTTGTTTTGAAATGGACACCATAAGCACTTGGGATGGGGAAGCATTATCACTAGCAACAAAATTGGTTCCCGTGTTTGGAAACAGATCAGTTAATACTGCTGAGGTTTTTGAACTCTTAAAGAGTCTCTTAACTTCAGCTTTATGTGGACAATCTCTCGTCCGATGATCCTCATCGCATATCTGACACCCTGCAGGGGGTTTCCTTTCTCCAAAAGGGTTTGCAGAAGATTTTTCAGGAGACAACTCGTCCTGTTTCTTCTTTTTCCCTTTCTTTTTCTTCTTTCCCCCTGGTTGCTTCGGTTATTTACCTTTGTTAGTCGACATGGCATTTACCTCCGAGGCGAGAAGTTCTTCATTTGCATTTTCACTAGAAATCGTACACGCTTTCTTCAATGTAGCCTTTACGATTTTCGTGCTAATCGTACCTATCACACCATCGCCAACATGAGAGTCTTTGTTTGACTTAGGAGGAGGAGTAATGGAAAATTCTGGTCTAGGAGCATCAGGGATTGTGTCATAGAGCATGCCAAACTGAGTATAGGTCAAGTCTAGATATTGCACACAAGCAATGACTTGGTCTTGAGTGACGACCCCTCCCTTTGCGATATTTTCTGCGATTGAAGGTAACAATGACTTAATAAACCATTCAGCTAGCAGCTGATCAGGAACATATGGTTTTACCATTCTACGATGACGTCGCCACTCATGAATTTGATTAGATATGTGAGTGGCTGTCATTTGTTTGAAATCGGTAAGAAGCTCTGTTCTTGTTTCGTACCTTATTGGTAACTGAAAATGGGTTAAAAAGGTTGTGGCAAGGGTGCTAAAGTTATCGAATGAAGCTCTAGGCAATTCGATGTACCATTTTGTTGTTGGACTAGTTAACGTTCACTGAAAAAGGTGAAGCCTAATTGAATCATCATAGAGAGTGTTGGATGAGCACCACAGATGAAAGGTCATCACATGATTCGACGGGTCTTCACCCGGATTTCCATTAAATTTAGGGATATCTGACAGAAGTTTATGAGGAATTGTCGGCCACCAAGGATCGTTTGTTAGCCGATTTAAATCTGGTAACTCTAAATTTTCCACGAAGGGCAACTGTTGATTTAGGGTCGGTGAAGCATACCCAGGATAAGATGGGATTTCCTGAGCAGTGGATCTTTGCACAGCATAATGCATTTGATGTTGATAACTTTGGTAAGGTTGATGAGCATAACCATTATGATATGATTGATGTTGACTATTTTGAATATACGGTTGCCCATTACTCATAAAGACTTGTTGCTCAGATCCTTGGTAAGCTTGTTGGAATTGTGGTTGTTGATATTGCATCAGCCATGGTTGTGAGACCATTTGTTGTTGTCCAATACTGGCTATTTGACCAAGATGAGGGGTAATAGTACCCGTTTGAACCTAGGTCGCTCTACTTAGGGAGCCACTAATCAGTGATTGTGGCTGTGTCGTGGGGACAGTAGGATGTTGTATTATGACCTGAGAGACTTGAGGTTGGCATACAATAGGCAACTCTTGTACTTGTGATGCTATCACAATGGTCAGTGTAGTGGGGATATTCGACATAGGTAGGATTTGTTGCATTGAATAAACAACTCTTGGTTGTTGAGGCAGTATTGGCACCCAACTACTGGATGTAATTCCAGCATGACCCAAATTCTGTTGTGAACTCCCATATGGTTGTTCTCCTAGAGGAAACAATGAAAGGGCATATTGCCACCCATATGGCGACAATCTAGTGCTCAAAGGAATGATTGGCCTTTGGGGATCGGACTGCCTAAATTGATACTGTTGCGAAGGATCAATTTGTTGAGACTCAACATAAGAGATTCTAGATATTATTCCGGACAAACAAACGAGAACAGACCATAATGCCGAAACAGTCCCTGGATGGACTCCATCTAGCGGTTGAGAGCTAGTTGGGACAAATGGTATACCAGTGAACATTGTTGGAGTAGCAGCGGGAGGTTCTGCTACTGCCACGTCAGATGACACAGTCCTAGATGTCGACAGTTGTTCAAACATATCTAGCCTATCCAAAATATTTCCTAGCGATTCTACAAGAACTTGCAATGAAGGGAGACTAACTTCTGATGACGAAGGATATAGGGTGATCCCGACTCCAAAATGCAATGGAGTACTAGATGGAGGATCCTCCACAATCTCTTCTATAGCAATCAATCCAGGTGGAAGAGGTAGACCATCAAGTCCGTAAAATATTTCTGGTGACGAAGAAGGTATAGATTTTGCAGCGACGGATGTTTTGGGAATAACACTTTCTGAATCAGCTATAGATGGAGCCAGTTTAAGACTAGAAGTGTTTACCATCACACTATGATCAATTCTAATGTCTTCTTATGGCTGCAGAATTTCTTCTGTAGAGGAAGGGATACCAGAAATGGTTGGAGTAACCGGAGTCTCTGAGGATGTCGAAACACTTGTTCCAACCAAACCAGGGGACTTTGATCTAGTTAAACGAGTTCGCGTTGTCCATAATAGTTTCGTTTCTGGAGTCAAATACGGTTGACTCGTAAATCTCCACGAATGACGGGGTTTCGATTGACTTTCTTCCATGATTGCAGATTACTCAATCAACTCAAAATAGAGGGGAAAATTATTCTGAATTAAATGAATTTTAGATGCTTTGACACAACTTGCTTTTTCAATTTTTTAAGAGTCGAGAAAAAGTAAAAGATCACTCTAGTCGCCTTCGATTTTTAATGAGCCTCAAGTAACAAGTGTTCAGATGGATCTTTTCCTTTAAGGAGTCTGAAAAGGAACGAAAGAGACTACTCTAGAAGTCTAGACAGAGGGATTACCAAACCAATCGCAAAACTGCAGAATACTTTTTACGGTACGACAGTCAATCTTCCCGAATGCTTTGTTCAATGCATTGTGATCGATAGGGCGGCAGACATGGCTTCCTAAGGATAAAGGATATAGCCTATTGTGGTCTCCCAATATATACTCAATGGTACGTGGGAGCACAAGTCCGCACTGGCACTTGTCGTCTCAAAGAGGAGGAATCACCCAACCAACAATGAAAGTGATAGTTACCAGGCTTTACGATGCCAAAATACCTCTCTAGCCTAGACTTCTAAATGTTGTGCATTAGGTTCCAAAGCATTTTTATGTTCATTGAATTTATTTTAAAGTTGATCTTTCTTAACAAGTTTTCCTTTCAAGTTCACCGTGTGATGTAGATATACAATTCCTAAAATGCAACCTAAGATGATAAACAATCGTTTAATCTTCTTTTTGCAATGAAAATCCTAGCTACTAAAGAAAGAGAAGCGAGATTCTTTCAACATAGAGCAGAGAGCACACACTAGATGCACTGTCCTAAATCAAAATCAACGAGCAGTCTAAATGCAAATGCACATGCATGTATTTTTTTTCGTTTTCTTAATGTGTGAATGACAAAAAAATTGCTAAGTACAAATATGAATCGTTTCAAGCGACAATACTAGCGATTTTATCTTCAAAAGACGAAAAGAAGATAATGACAACACTTTGTGATTTTGAATCGAAAACTGCTTTCGACACTTGAAAAATTATTAATTCAAATCAGATACAAGAGTAACAGTGTAATCAACCATCAAGAATAGTAGGATTCTTTTCTTTGACTGAAAACGACAGTTGCGACACTTCGAAATCAAAAGACGACAGTTTGATTATGCTACTTCTTTGTAAAGGAGAACCGTAAATGGCGAACAATACATAAAAAAATTTACAGTTCTTTGTACAATGGAGGCTGAATCATGCAAAGGAAGGGAGTTTCCATAGTGGTATACTGATCACAGACAGTAAAACTCCTGAATAAAGCTGAAGAGAGTGAACAAAAAACCAAAATCTGGAAGCAGAAGGAGTCTTATCTGATCATTGCACCTGTAACACAAGGAAAGAGCGATGCATCTCACCTACTGCACACGGGAGGTACGATGCATCCAGATTCCCAAGAGGAGAAGGTGCGATGGTCCAGGGATGAGACTTCAACTTGGTTCTTGGTCACAGTTTGCAGCTTAGTTCAGGGATTTAGGCTGAGCTAATGATGGTCAGTAAATGCAAATCACAGGGGCTAATCTAATGAGGCTACTTGAGCCACCACCAGGGCAATTAGGATGTTTGCAAATCAACTGTTCAGTTTATAAACAAAACCCGGAGATAGACTGAAGCAGCATTGATCTACTTTGCACTTGCATTGCAAATGCAGTTCGAAGGCTAGCTGGCTTGAGTTTAGGCTCTGT